>JAPMOB010225133.1:0-23881 GCA_029875015.1 Lepomis gibbosus | reverse complement strand
GTGCACAGCTGGGAAAAACAAGACGTTACGTGTTTCAGTGCACCATTAAGACTGTTTGATCACTTTCAATCAGACCAGATGAAGGTGCTGAGTTTGAGTGTTAAACCCTTAATAAGTTAAATACAATAGTTGGTTGTTGCTTAGTTAGTCGGCAATATTTGTTTTATAAAGAAATGGCAATTTAGGATTTGATACCAAGCTTCCAGAGAGCTCCAGTTTCTTGCAAAATATTGCTTTTGTATGTGTGAAACTCTCTTAATGCTGAACATATTATTCTCCTACTTGGTAATTACTTGATTGCCGCTAATGGTTTGTTTTGTCTGTGATTCATGACTTTTGCACCCCTATTGCTTGAAAGTGTCAGGTAGTTAAATGACTTAACACTTTATCACTTAATAGCGGCACATTTCTTTTATTATTTAATGGAAAACTATTCCCTTGTATGTCTTACAGACTTCTGCACAACAATAGGTGACATATTGTGCTGCCATCTGGTTATAGGAGACCGACAGGAGCTGCTATGACGCAAGCAGTCCAAGTTGCTGAGGTTGACAATAGAGTATAACTTTGTATGGGTTACATATGTTGAGGCTCTGCTTTGCTGTGTACATGACTTGCCACGCTAACATGAAACAGAATGTGCGCCATCTAACAGATGATGGTACCTAAACCTAAACAGGCCAGGTTTTACAGGCCTCAGGGGAAACGTGCTTTAATCCCAGATCTCGACCAAATAATAAATGAAAAACAAATTTCCCTCTAGAAGATTTCTAACATGTATTTAATGAAAAAATGCATTTTCAATGAGGTTTAAAAACAAATGGTGAAGGGGTTTTAAATGAAAACAAACCAATAAACAAATATGGGCTCCTGCAGGCAGTAGGTAATGGTGGGGCAGGAAATATTTGCTCATTTGACACAAAGGCTGTCTTGTTATACTATAACTTTTAAAACAGCCAAGGAGGACTCAGGTGGTCCCAAAGGACAGAGTTACAGGCTGATTTAGCCTGTGAAAGTGAGTTCTGCACAAATGTCAGAAGCTTCAGTGTGCCCAGGTGTGCAGGTATGCTCCTCCTCTAATGCCTTCCAGAGTGGGCATCGTCACACCCTGATTGGCCCAGAGTGAATCTCCCCGCTGTATTCACTCACTGCTGAGGAGTCAGTCTCCACACCCTGTGAATGATTCTCTAATAAAAAAACAGAGTAATATTGATATATGGGGCAAAACTTAATTGGAAAAATGTATTAAAATAGCAGCAAATACTATGCCAACACCACTAGCCATTAGCCTATCACGGATATTTAAAACAGTTTAATCTGTTTTTCTGTAATTTGACGAGTGATGAAAGAAGGATGGATGAAGAAATGAATTAGTTATTGGTGACTTTTTAGCCACACTAGCAGCATAGCTCTAGCAAATGCGGCTAATTACCACTAAGTTGGTGGTTGTTGTGGGCATGTTAGCATGCTGACCTTAGCACCACTGCAGTCTCAGAGCGCTTTTAGCGTGCCTGTAGACTCTGAGGCTTGTTTTGTTATCAAAAATCAATGTAATATTTATAATACAGGCTCGAAAATCCAGTTTCACTCACAGTCAATTTCTTTTTAAAAGGGTCATGTATTCTACTGTAACATAAAATGTTTATTTTCTTTTGTCTGATCTGAAAGTTTGGGTTGTTGCACTTATGTGCTTCTTACTCTTTTAAAAAAATGCATTTAGGGTCATGCTGCCCATTTACAAGCAAACCAGCCCATGTAGCAAAAATTACACAGACCCGCATGTGTAAGCTGTTTGTTGGCCAGAGTTCGGATGACCTTTCCTCCCACCAGGTTGGTAGAGATTTCAGCAGCAGGAGGGAGTTCTAAACAAATCCGATTACAGTTTCTGTAAGATGGATTGTCTGTGCTTTTAGCTGTAATTTCCCTTCTCTGGTGTTAATCCCAGTAAAAAGCACATGAAGAAATAGCTAAAAATGAGAAGGAATCCAGTCTGTGGTTTGCCCTTGGTTCATTTTGTTTTGCTAAGCTTTCCAAGCCTGAGGCTTTGGCTATTACATGTCACCATCTGTCTCCTTATGCACATTCGTCTGTGCATTTTCTATTACATTCTGCCTCACATTGAACTACAGCAGAACTATACCACAGCTTCGATGGAGCTCACTTCCTATAGTTGATGATACAGGGCGTTGGGCCGAATCTTGCCAAAGGGGGTCTATTAAGATCTACAAGGAGCAATGAGAGGTTGCTTTCACTCAAGCTATTGCAGGCCTTGCTGTCAGTATCATTAAACACACTCAGCTCAGGTGGAAAGGTGTGTCCTGCTTGGTGTACAAGTTTTTGTGCTTTATCTTTTTGGGGGGATTGATTTTAGCCTTTACTTTGATAGTACACCTGAAGAGAGGCAGGAAATGTTGGGGGGAGAGAGAGAGAGATAGGATGGCATGCAGCAAATGAGCTGCCTGCTTAGCTTTTGTAAATGGTGCACCTGCTCTACCAGGTGAGCTAACCAACGCCCACTAGCGCTTTATCCTAAATGAATCGTGATTCGCCGCGCAGACCGAGTGGGACCAAGAAAGTTATTGTTTTCTGATTTGAGTTAAAATTAGTGACGTTTATGAATTTGCACCGCCTCACTTCGATGGGGGTCGCAAGAATAGCAAACATGCTGCTGGTATCTTTATTAAAGTGAATTAGTGATGAATCACCCTCGTGCATGAATCATACATTAATAATAGCCTTTTACACATGATCCAGGATGATGAAGATGCAGAAATAGAACTGCATGGCAAAGATAGCATATTGTCCAAATTTTTCACAAATCGTGTTTTTCCAGGGAGCTCAAATCGTATTAACTGCTTTGTTAGTTGCACCCTGAAGTACAGCAAATTAAACTTGGAGGACAGAAACTTGAATTTGACGAGGTTATTGAATTGCATTGTTGAACATTCATAAAGTATGTGATTATAAGCCTTTTTGAGGGTTTTGACAAACCACTTCATAGCTGTGTGGTAGAGCTGAGACGACTGACAATAATAAAATAACTATTTGATTAATAGTTTTCAAGGAAATTTCTTGTTCCTGCCAATTAAATATGAGGATTTGGTGCTTTTCTTTTATGAAAATGAACTCTCTTTGATATTTGAACAGTTCTCTGGGATGGGCTGTGCATTTTTCACTATTTTCTGACATTTTGTTGACCAAACATTAATGGATTCATTTAGGAAAATAAACTGCAGATTGAATTATAATAAAAATAACTGTTTGTTGCAGCGGTAGTGTTAAAGTGTCTTTAATCTTTATTATTGTAAAAGTCATTGTAATATGTTGCTGCAGCAGCCTTTCATAATCCATAGCCCATAAATAAGCAAATCATTACTGTATTTGGCAGGGTTTACTTTGTGTTATGCTCTGCAGTAAGATTGATCCAGGATCCCAGTGGCTCTGCTAGCAGACTACCCTTGACTGATATCTCCTGGACTTTTATTAATGCATTAAATGCTGAGTATTCATTTTGGAAAGGTGTTTATCTGATGCTCAGTGGTTTGAATATACAGGTAACCACTTCAAAGAACAAGGTGTTAGGATGACAAATGGACAAATGACTCGTGCAAATCTACATCAACAGATGGAGGCCTAAGACCGAGTAGAGCCGAACAACTTCGACTCATTAGTCCTCAAGTGGATCGTGAACCAGCATGTATTAATGTCATCTTCTCTTCTTCTTCCTCCTCCTCAGACGGCCTATAAGCCCTGGCTGTGCGCTCAGTATTTCCCCACCACCCAGCAGTCCTGTCAGAAGAGGGTACCGTGCCACCAGTACTGCCTGGAGGTCCAGCAGAGCTGTCCGTTCATCCTACCCGATAACGACGACCTGATCCACGGCGGCAGCCCCAGCTTCATCTGCACAGGTTAAAACCGACTCATTGTCCGGTGTTACTTCCTGTTTACTGATAAGCGCGTCCTGCGTGTTTGCATGTGTGGGTGTGTGTGTGGCTTTGCACTCTCTACCGCCTCAGAGAAAACCTTCTCATTTAATTTATGTTAATGAATAGCCTTTTATAAAATGATGCACGGCGTTAATTCATCCACAGTGGGTGTTTCCATATTGACTGGATGGTATTCCTCCAGGAAAACAGCAAGGCGTTTCTGAAGGCTTTCTGATGACATCTAGTGGTGTGTTTGAGCACAGCCCGGCTCAACAAGGGCATCTTAACAATGCATTGATAAATTGAATTTGGTCCGTCTCTCAATATTTACTGCAGTTTATACAGTAGTACTCACCAAGGACTCTGCCTCAAAGGACCAGACGCTGGCTGTATGCCATCAAACAAGTTATCTGGAAGAGCTGAGCGCCATAACAGACAACCACTCTGGTACTTTCAAATGTATGAGCTATAGAGAACGTATTAGTGGGGGAACGGTAGTCAGAAAATGGTGAGGAGTTATGCGGGTTTTCCTTTTGCCGAAGGAAGGGTAGTCTGACTTTTTTGGGACAGAAGACAGAATGAGTTTTAAAAAAAGGATTTAATAGTTGCTAATGATTTAAGGTTTAGTATGCGTAGTGGGTCATAAATATGCACTTTATCATATGCAGAGGACATCAATCCTTTTTGAGCGTTTTCACGCTCACACAGTAAATGGGCCAAATGTCACTTGAGAAACACATAATATAGATTTTATGAATCACGGATATAAGATCAAGTCGTTTCCTCCTTTACTTTAGTCTTGATTATTTATATCATAAAATTATAATTAAAGTAAAGCCTTTATCTATCTGCAAGTCTTTTGTTTATGTTTTATTTATCTATTTATAATGAAGAGCTGTTGGAATATTTAGAAAGAAAAAGAAAATTATTATTCAACTAGACTAAGTCACAAACTCATTATTTAGTAAAGGTGGAAGAGTTGTACCAACAGTACTATATTTTCAGGTATTGGGGAGGGAAGGGCACAATTAAAAAATCTAATTTAAAAATATTGGGCAGGGTCTTACTTTTAAAAAAAGTGAAATATGAAATTTATTCCCCCCATCCTAATCATTTTAATAAATTCCTATTAAGAATGATAAATTTATAAGTTTCACCCTCACAGGAGCAACAAAACCAACAATGGAGTCACACAGTCCTGAGCCCAGAATAAGTTAAAACACCTGCGCAGGTAAACTGAGGATGTGAGGGCAAAGACATTTTTGGTCTACCATTGTGGCAACCTCCATAAATAAAGAAATTTGGTAATTTATTTTCTTAATTCCTGATATGTTTTTAGTCTAGAAGTAAGATAAATCCACGTCAGATTAGCTAGTCCTAAATCTGCTGTCACCACCCTTCAACTGCTCCCTCCCGCTGCTTTAGCTCGGTGAGAGCCAAGTGAGGTTTTCCCCTCAGCAGTCTAGTTATCACTGTGCAGATGAGTGCAGTGACAGCTCATTTTACACGTTGGCAAGTTAAGAAATCCAGAGTCATCAACTGATGCAGCGATGTGTCACCCTCTGTGTTGGTCGTGGACTTTTAACTCGAGTTCAGCTGAGGGTCACTGTGTCTGGTCCACCACGTCCTGATTAGAGCTACAAACTGAGGTCTAGTGGGGAGCCTAGCTATGTTCTCAGGGTCCTGTGTTCCTCTGTGACACATTAAAACATTTGGCCAGAATTTTTTGTTTAAAACACTGACAAAGTTAATCTAACTTTATCAACAGAATGGGAAGAAGTAACAGTACAAGTTGCAGAGATATCTACTCATGTTAGCATGCTAACCAGCTAGCCCTGGCCTGTGTTGTTAGCTAAAACAAAAGCTCACTTAGCTTTTTTAGTCTCTAATAATTAAACAATCAATCAACAATCACCAAACCCTTAATTCGCAGAGTTAGATAACGCTACCGCTGCCTCTCTGATGCGCCACAGTCGTCCCCGGAGTCGGAGTCATAGTTGGAGCCACTGTAAATCCCCTCGGTACTGTTCCCTGTCGTCAAACTGGCCTCCATCTGTCTCAGGCTGTGTTCTGTCTCATTTCGCCTGTGATCACTGGAAGTCTCCTGGGCCCGGTTCTGTTGCCTGATCACCCAGCTCCGGTTCTGGTGCTCATTACAGCTTATTAGCCAACTAATGTTATGCTCTTTTGTAACCTATACCCTCAAATTTGCAGGCAAGACAGGTAAACGTTGATATCTCTAGAGTTGCTGAACAGATGATTATACCATTCAAACTTCATTTGAAACGTCCATATTTCTTTTGCAATTGAACTGCAAAGATAAACCTTACCAATCTCCTACAATGTTAGTTTATATCAAGAGACACACATGCTGGGAACATGGGACCCTGGGAACATAGAGATGAGGCTGTCTAGTGAGCTCTACAGAGCTGAAGGATGTCCAAAAGGACAGTCAGTGTTGATGAGATAACCACCGCTGTGCTGCAATTAAACTATTCAGTGCAAATTAGATTGTTGTCATTAACGGATGCTGTTTTTAACTGAACTTTAACCGTTTTTTTAAAAACAGGCTTCATTCAGATGCCCTACTTCCTTTTAATCCTCACATTTCTCCTGAAGATGGGCTATATTAGGCTAAACCTGTACTGTATCAGATTGGTTAGGCTCATATCGGTCTTTTACTGGATCTAAATAAACAAGTCATATCCCAGTGCCCGATGATGCAAATCAATGAGTAGGATTGCTTTATGGCGTTATTTAATCACATATAGGTTTGGTATTACTGTTAGCATGATGTACCTTGATTTAGTTTCAGCGTTAACATGGACATGTAGCTGAGATGGGTGACGGACTTTTTAAAGAAAATTTTAAGATTTGAAATCAAGTTTCACGGGACTTTAAAGAGCTGCAACCTATAATGCGTTTAAAGAAGACATAAACTTCTTATAAAGAACCAAAGAAATATACTCACAGACTTTGCTATAACAGCATTGCTTGGTCTGGCATGACCATCAGCTAATGTAAGCTAATGTTGGCAAACCTTGGACAAATATTCCTGAATCACAGATTTCAATACTCTGCTCTGCTTGTTCCACGTTTATACTAAATTTACCATCATCCTATATGATGTGGAAACCAGAGTGGTTTCTGTTTAGCAAAAGTTACAGAGAGTAGAGAGTGTGTAGATCATTGAAGCTACAGAATACAAGCATACTTTTTTGGTTATTTGCAACTTCATTCAGAAATACTTTTTATTGGTATCAGCTGTCAGCAAACCAAATAATCTTGACTGTGTGTTGTTAATAGGTCTACACTGTAAAGCGAGAAAAGGTCAGATTTTTTTCTCCTGTGTCATCTCTTTCTCAGGGCTCTTGGGAGACCATCCATCAGACAGTGAGACGGAATGCTGCGACGTCCGATGGGACTCCAAAATGGACAACCCTTCAGGCGGGACACTAAAAAGGACTGCTTCTTCCTGCCAGCCTGAGGGGGCCTCGGTCACCTCCGCTGCCACCCCGAGACTGTGCAGTGGGCGACTGAAGATCTGCCTGCTGGCCCTTGTCCTCCTACACACTGTCATCATCATTTCAGCCTCCCATAATTCTACGTTGGTGGGTGTGGCTGCCATTTTCTCGCCAGAGGAGAGCGCTTCTAATGAGGAGTGAACCTTGGGGTTGAATCCGGTGCTTGTGAGGAGTGATGTCGCTCGAGAGGATTACGGCTTTTACAATGTCATGGCTGCCAGGGACACATCTGGCGAGACGTGCTGGAAATGCCTCTACAATCTGCTGCCGATGAACCATCAACCACAGGAAGTGGGAGGGTTTTAACTGGAGCTAAGGGAGCTGGGATTGGACATCGACCGAACCAAGATGTTTGAGAACTACCCCCTAAAGAACTGACCTCTTGCCACTTGAAACCTGCTCATTGTTTCTATTCCATCCAAATGTTTTCTAGCACATTGTCCCTCCTCTCCTTCCCTCCCTTCTTTCCCCTCCGCCCTCCCCCTCCCTTCCTGACGTTTCCGGTGTGTGTATGGATGGCACGTCAGAGGAATAACGGACATTGATGAAGTGTGCGCTCTCACTCATCATTACCTTTAGATTTTTGCTGCATTTCTTTCCAGGTGCCAGAATGTTTTGACATATCAACTGTGTTCCACTTCCTACACTCCATCAGCCTCCGGGGCATCTTCTTACAACCTTGTATGTGATGTTGCTTGAGGGCCTGCCAGGACCAGCTCATCTGTCATTCATGTGGGTCTTGTTTCTCTGAAAACAAAAAATGTGTGTGATTCTTCTATATTCTAATGTTCAGCTTGTATTTTGTCAACAATAGACCTTTTCTCAACCCCTTACATGCCTACACGTTTAGGACCTTAAGTGCTCTGAGACCGGCTCGCTTTCTCTTCTAACTTGTTGGGCCATTGAGCAAGTTAGGAGGGATGAAGTGGCAAAGGTAGTGACGGTTCAGCTTACAGGTTGCAGAGGGTGATGCTGAGCTTAGTCGCCATGCAGTGCTCCTTGAAACGGATGTTCTCTGGTTTCTAAAGTGTTCAGTTTACCTCATACAGTAGTGTCGGTGTTGCAGACAGGCAGTGGCTCATCAGGGACACTAGAGAACAGTTGCATGAAGCCAAAACACCAGGGGCCTCATTTATCAAGCGTGCGTACGCAATTTCTTCCCATGGTTGAGAATGTACGTACAAAATCTCAGTGGTGCACAGGTGCAATCGCAGGGAAACCAACTCCTAAACTACAAACACACAAACTTTTTCAGAAATGTAGACGAGCTGAAATACAAACACACGCCTCCTAAGATACTGCTCTGCTAGTTAGTTGACCCAAATCACATTTGATTAGATAAGTGTATGAAACTGTCACCGAGTTCCACTTGAGTCATTAAAAATCAGAGGAAAAGAAACAAAATTTTGTTTTTTGACACATATTTAGCTTGCAACAACACACAGGAATCGGCACAGGAAAGACAGAGGATCAGGACTTTGGAAATGTATTTTTCATTTCGCTTTGTCTTTAATGCCTCTTTGTCATCTTGTTTCTCTACTACGGCACCACTGAGGGCCTGTGATTTAATGTGATCCATTCAGTTAACGCAGGTATATATTTTTTTTATACCTCTCTCCCCGTACTATATTATTATTACTTTATATAAAGTCACAGCTTCTAAATTTTTGTGTTCACTCCTTAAATTCCAATATAGCCCCATAATCACAGTCAAAGTCGGTAACAAAATAGATGAATAGTTAAGGATTTATTACAGGCGTTTATACACATTCACAAGTGAATTTCACGCTTCAGAGACGCTAGCTGGTGCAGCCAAAGTAAAAGAGCAGAGACATCTCCTGTAAACAGAGTAGGGATCAGAATTTATTTTCTGTGACAGTGACAAAAAAGAAAACAATCGGTGACCGTCTCTTGTATCGGCCAGCAGATGGATGTAGAGCAGGTGAGATTTATCATTGTTTGTTTCAAAAATAAAAACCTGTTTTCTTGTTCGTACAGACCTATGCACGTTTAAAGAACTTACCCTACGCTTGGTTTGATAAATGAGGCCCCAGATCTTTGAGTGCCTCTCTGCTGCGTACGCCCAGTGAGGCAGATGCTGGCAATGGAGCAATATAGGGGGGAAAAAAAACAAGCCAGTTGTGTTAGTGTCCTACTTTGTGGCATCTTCACTACTGCCGGCTTGGCTTTTCTGTATCATAGAGTTGGTGCAAGTAACCAGCCAGCCAATCAATCAATCAGTCAGTCAATCAATCAATCCGTTGACTCTTAAATACCCTTAGACAAGCTGATCAACCCGCTATCTTTCACAGACTAGCAAAGGGCTGTGTTAGTGTCAGTCAGCGTGTGAGGAGTGTGAGGAGTTTTCAAGGGCTGATCCATCCGATTTTGTTTTTGTTCTTAGTTTTTTTTTGCATGGCTGCTGCTAGTAAAGTGCACATTGACACGAGGACAAGTCACGCAGGGATTAAGAAAAGTTTCAACTCCCCTTTTTAGCTAGGAATGCACAGAGATTGGCCAGAAAAAAAAGAGATTAATCCAATGTAAAAAAAAAAATTGATGCCATGAAACTGGGGATATACCAAAAATTTAAGCTGAGAATGCTAAATCTCTTTGAGGCAGTGTTTCTGTCCTCCGTCCTGTTAGTTGAAGACAGATTGCAGTGATTGTGGTATCAGTGCCGCACCCCTCCTCCCCATTAACAGCTTGACCTTACCACATCACGTTTGCTCTTCACACACACTTCATCAGAGTGGGATGTCACATGGAAGTCAAGTCTACACTTGTCTCTAGATTTTCAAGATGCAGTTCATAGANCCCCCCTTCTGTTCCCTATTTGCTTGATATTCTCGTGTGACGTGTTGTTTGTTTTGTTTTGTTATCCTTGACGAACTGTGATGAGGAGAACTACATTCCCTTGAAGACAGCAGCGGATGTAATAGGCCCACACTTTCTGCTCCGTCCCTTCTAGCTGTTCATGATCTGAGTCTTGTGGATCTATGCAGATGAATTCTACCACAAACAAACCCTCCCCGAACCACCGCTACCACCACCACCTTGTCCTTTCTGTTGTAAATATGTCCTGAGGTTGTGGGATCCCAAAATGGCCACCCCGTCCCCCCTCCTCTTCCCAGACCTCCCCGTCCCACCCCTACTGTTGGAATCTCACTGTGTTTTCTGTTCGCCTCCTTGGTTTTTGTCTGTTTTTTGAGATTTTTGCCGCATTTTTCTGTTGTCTAAAGCAGTGGTGTGAGTTGATGAGTAGGACTAAGCTGGATGTTAAAAAGACGAGATGAAGAGGTCTTAAGAAAAATATACAAAAAAAATGAAGCTTGAATTGAGAAAAGGGTTCAAATATAGAGAAAACATTATGATAAAGTTGTCATATTGTCATACTAGAGATGCTTTAGTTTGCTAATTTACTTTCTTTTTTTTCTACAAAAGACTTGGATGAAATTATTTATAAAATGCGTCCCACGAGTCATGATCTTTTTTGGACGTAAAACAAATACATTTATTAACATTTTGTTCAAAAGAAAATAAATATAAATTATGTTAAACATTACTGGTGTTTGTGTTTTTTGGTGTTGAGTGTCTTTGACATTGATCTTTGATGGAACTCCAAAGTATTCAATATTAAAAAAGTAAAAGAAGAATTATGAAATAAATTGTATAAAAATATATAATCAATCCAATAATTTGTGAAATAAGTCATTATCAAAACTCAACTCATTCTTGTTAAATATTTCACTTATAATTCACTAATATTTTTATATAACTGAATTTTATTGCATGTAATGCCCCTCATAATGCCCCTTTTCATAATGGCATTTTATTTCATAATCTCTCAGTTTATCTCACAGTGGTGTCGTCATCGCCCTCACCTTTCAGCCAATCACAGGCCCACTTCTTAGCAAGTTAGCTCATGTCACAATCAAATACAGGTAGCATGTGCAGCATTGTTAAGCTAAGCAGCCAGATAGTAACCTCAGAATTACTTTAACACTGTTGTGAGCTAACAGGAACTAACTGGTTACATTAGCAGTTGTTGAGCGTTCTTGCTTCAGAAGCAGGAGGCATGGGATTGGCTGAAAAATATGACAACACCACAGGCATGAAAGTCAATGAGAGGGCCTGACATGAAAATGTTATTGGGAGAAAACAGTTTTAAAATTAAATTTCAGCTATTAAATAAAAATAAAGCTATATTTATTTATGTGATTATTTAATATACAACACATCTGCAGGCATGTACAGTACAATCCAGATTCACATGTCGACCAGCAGGGGGCAGTAAAGTATGATATCCTCAAATTCAGACCGCAATGATTGGAGCAGATTTAATGAACAGATACATCAGTCGTTATTTCCACTTGCTTTCCTTTCCTGTTTGCTTTCAATCACACCAGCACTAAGATGGGTTTTTTCCCATCACAAGATTTTTCTCAACAAAACTGAGTGTCAAAACCGGATTTCTTACTTGTGGGCATTATCTCTGATGAAGATGAAAGGATTTTCCAAAAAGGCAAAGCATCTTGAATCAAATAAAATTATCTCATATTTCTTGTGGGCTTTTAATCATCTCTCATGTTTAGATTTGTCTTGTGAGTCCATATTGCATTTGATCTTCTGCCCATGTCTGCAATGAAATGTTTAATTATAAACTATGGTGTTAGCAAAGAGTTGTATATTTGCACAACAGATATGGAGCAATGTTAGCATTAATTTAGAGGCCTGTTTCCAAGTCCAATATTTACTTTGCTTTTAGCTTTGGTTGGTCTCTACCAATCAATATCTGGCTTTTAAATGCTAGATATTCACCAGCTGGTTGCCGACTCCATCAATGCTTACAGCGGCGAAAGAGTGAAACAAAACAATAAAGTTAGAGGCTGAAAAACCAAAACAATCAGCTGAAAGATGCTAAAATGCAATATGCTTAGGGAGTTGGGTGATGACTGATAATAATATGAGACACCTGTCACATACAGGAAGTCACATGATCAGTTGTAAATAAAATAAAAATATATAAGCTCGAAACAATTCACCTGTCTCCTGGTAAGGTAGGGTGTGTTTTTACTTTTGCTAGTGTGATATGTTAATCGAAGTGTTCCAATAGCACATGTAGAGTAAATTTAGCAAACTCACTCATTAATATCAGTTACATGACAAAATGTTTGCTAATTGTAGCCACTACAAGCTACTGACCATGTGTAACCAAGGACGTAGCAGCAAAATCTCTGACTGTACTGATTTGAGTGAAGGTGTTAAGAAACTTTTAAGATTATTAGTTATTCTTTCAAACGTTAGCCACTTAGCTTTCAAGTGTATCTTTAGTTTAGTACGGTATTTACTACCATCCCTACTACTAGAAAATAACCACTATACTCGTCTTCAAGTCAGAAACTGGCAGTCAGAGTTTTTTGGTTTTAACTGTGTCTGTGGGATGTGGATGTTACTCAAGCTCTCAGGTCCTGATCAGACAGTATGAGGCCATGTGATTCACGTGTGAATTCATGTGCGAGGTAGTTCACCTTTCCAAAGCTGAATAAATGTCTTGCCCGTGCAAGTCATGGCAGTGTCTGGCCTCTATACTGCACTCAGTCTGGTAGTCAGGTTAAAATGCTCCTCACAGAATGGAGGTTTGGTTGTACAAACACTTATGAGGCAAAACTGCTGTAGGGGGAAAAATAATGTCATTGGGTGAGTTTTCACGCCATAACACAGGGCCATAAAACAAACATTTGTGAGTGTACTTATTTACATTTCACCAGTGATCAATCATCAAGATCAAATTCCCAGTTGATGCTGAAATAGCAGTCTGTCGCAAAGTTGGCCATCTGTCAACTGAGGAGCATTGCTAAGATTTGATGATTGCTTTCATTAAGTGACGTTTCAAGTGACGCACAAACCATTGAACATGTCGTCATGTCCAGCAGTTGAGACTACTGGAACTCTATATTTGCACCAGAAATCAATTAAGCACCTCCAGCTTGTACAAAATACAGCCGCTAGTGTCCACACAGGATCTGGATTGTGCACATTTGCCTCTTTCTTCCCTCCCTGCACTGGTAACCTGCGGCGTTCAGAGTTGATTTTAAAGTTGTGCATGTCTTTAGGGCACTGATAGGCTTTGCCCCACCCTGCATTGTTGAACTTCTCCACACACCCCTTCTCTTTGTCCAAAGTCTGCTCACTTGCTGGTGTTGGTCCTCCAGGCACGGCTGGAGACAGAGAAGGATTTGCTGGAATAGCCTTCCACTGGGAATTAGGCGATCAATACCAGTGTTGTCAGTGTTGAAAAGTACAATATATATAAAGGGCATTACTATTATCATTATTACTAGTGCAGGATCTCCGAAAAGTGCACTGCCATCCTCCAAGTTGGAGACAAGGACTCTCCAATACAAAAATCCAGCCACAAGGTGGCACCATAGCACCAGTTTAGATCCAAGAGAGTGCACTAATGCAGGCTAGATGCATCTTTAGAGCAAAATACATAGCAGCAAACTTAATATAAATAGCTTGATGATAATATGTTAAATTAGAAGACTTTAAATATATACATGGCCTTTAGAAGAAAGTATGGTTAACTACATTAGAATAGCAACCCTGTGTTCAAATGACACATCAATCTACCCATAACCTTGTAAATTATTATTTAAACATTGTCATGTCCCAATTCTCGAGCTCAGATGTAATATTTTGACAAGCACCGGTGTTACGTGGGCACAAAAAGCTGTTAGTTCATCTTTACCGCAGATTAACACGCTTTCAATTTCCAGGTAGTCAAATCAGTGGCAGGTTTGGCTGGTAAAGTGGTTTGACTACAATTTCCCCTCTGTGCCATTTCCATTTCTCTCACACATCTCCTACTCATTTCACTTTTTTTTTTCCTTCTCTGAACTACATGTCAACTGACCAGACATTTCCCCTCTTTTTACCTTGCAAGCTGTCAGACATTTGTTCAGGAGTTGGGAAAGAGGGGAAACTTTTTAAACCCTGAGATCTTGTTGTACCAAAATCTCAGGGTAAACGTGTCTTCAGAGTGGAAGTGCACTTTCTTCACAAGGCTTTCTGTGTACTGATGTCCGTGTCCATTTGGTCATGCCAGATATAAATTCTAAAACATTTTAATACTGTTTAAATCCCATGATTGGAGATGAACTGTGGATTTTGCAGCTGCAGGGTTTCACCATTTTCTACTAATGTCCAGTAATCATGCAGGGTGAAATCTCACATAGAGGAGGCAGAGAGACCATTTTCTATATTCACAGAAGCCATGCAATGCAGCTGTAAGACATGCTGCGATTTTACAAAGGGTTATAACATGTTCCTTTACTCTTAAATGCTGCAGCTGTATAGCCTGTATGCAATCATACCACATCAGATGCAAAAAACTGCACACATGCATTGTAACTGATTAAGACTATCATTATGATTCCATGTGCTAAAAACTGCTGATTGCTTTCTGAATTTCTCAGTTTGTTTATTCATTTTATTATAGTTGTGATTTCAATGGACACCTGCATAGTAAATTTAAATTTCTAGTGTTACTGAGAATTTTATTTAAGGCCATCTGCTCTATCTCAACAAAAGCTGGCTACACAGAGGCCTTCTGTTTACAAGTGAATTGCTCATCTACAACAATCTAAATGGAAGCCATTTTTACAATTTTCTGATTTTACTCACTAGAAAAGGTAAATATTTTGAACTCCAGATTTGTTATTTTAACTGCAAGACTGTACGTCTTTTGAATCAGTTAGGATAAACACCAAGGCTCTCTTCTTCATGCAGAAAGGTAAACTACCTGTATTGCATCCAGGCTGCAGGGAAAATATTAATTGAAAATATTTTTGTGGAGCCTATTTTTAATAAATTGATTTTTAAAGCGAGTATGACATTCTCTCTCTTCTTTTTTCTCTAGCATACTTTACAATGAGTTTCTGAGTATTAAAGTTGCTAAAATCTAAGCTTAAATCTTCAAAATAAGTAATTTAAAACTAAATCTTAATTTTTAGAGTTAGAAAATTACACGTACGTCACTTCATTACACCATCTGCTCCTGACCCTGATCTCATTTTATAGTGTTTATTACAATAAAAGCTAGTTTCCTTTTTCCAGTAATACTGTCCTCTTGAGCTGTGGTTCTCAAAGTGGGGTCTTGGGACCCCCAGGGGGTCTTTGAGGGGATTCCCGCAGCAAAAAGTTGAAATGGAAATTTTAAAGAAGGGACAACACATTTAATACATAGTATAATTACCTCAGCTCCTTAATTATTAATATTATTAATTCCACCCATAATATCACAGAGTGTATATTTGCCATGGGTTTCATACCTTTTCTGTAATTAAACATCTAAAAGCAAAAATCCTATCAGATGGGGGACCCTGGGGCAAACTCTTATCTTATCTGTGTCAGTTTAGGGGTCCTTGATAGAAAAGGAACCACTGCTCTAATGCTGTAATAGGTATTTTAAAATGTATAGCTCAAATCAAGCAATCTGATTGGCTGTCAGCCGTGGTATTATCGCTGTATATAAAGGCAATGACATTTAAGTTCTGAGGTCAAAGGAGCAGGTCAGTTACATTTAGCACATTATTTTGCTACCGTCAGAAACGACAAAGGTCGAGCTCTATGGCCTGAGCAGATGTGTTGGTGTCTGCACTGAAATACACATTACAGTGTTTTAGGGCAAATCTACAGACTCTCTGCCACTCATCCACACCCCCATTCTGTCATTCTCCACCTCTGCTGTATTTATTCGCTGAGCCTTGCTAAGCTAAGGGTGAGATACCTGTTGTGTCAGCGTTGCAATGCGTCTAGCATCAGATTAGCATCTAGCTAATCTGCTTCATCAGATTCTGATTCAAATGTTGCTAAATGCAGATTGGTGCACATGATGGCACATTTAACAACAATGAAGCTCCGCCCACTTTAAGACAGTGAGCATTTAAAGGGAAAAATACAGAAATCTGTCATGTAATACAAGCAAAACTGTTCCATCCTTAGGAAACATTGTGTTCATGTACGGCCACTTTGCTCAAGTAGGAAGCTAATTTACAAAATAGTCCTTTTTACAGCCTTTAAATTTCAAACACACAAGTCAGTAACACCATAACTGTGTTGCTGCTTACAAATGATTGATGGCAAACACGATTTAAAATATGATAATAAAAATAATATGATACCATATAATAATTCATATTACTTTACAAACGATGAAGTGAGATGTCTGGTGTTGCTTTTGCAGACTGGACCCACTTAAGATTTCAGATGCTGAGCTGAAAGAAAAACCTGGCCATCAAATGGATTTACACCAGCACCTGTCACTTACTCATAACATTTTAAAAGAATGCCTTTCATCTTGAGATCTTAATGCACCTACCCTGATGGGCACTTTAGTCAGGCCAAGTAAACACAACACACAAACACATGCAGAGATTGTGCTGAAATACAGAAACGCAAACAAGCAAACATACAATTATTCTTCTTTCTCTTTTTTCTCAAACCACCCATACAAAGAACATATGTGTGCACGTGTTTAAATTAAACAGCCCACCACCAAGCAACACCAAAAAGCCAGTCTGTCTTCTTGCTGTCACATGGTCTAAATGAATCGGAGATGCCAGCATCCCTCCCACCTTGCGTCCTCTTGCTGCCCACTTTCCTCTTTAGTCTGAGTTTATTTATTGAACAAACTGGCATGCAACTCGCTCAAAATGCTTCAGTGACTTGACACTTCAGCTGCTGTCGCCAAATGCACCATCCATCCGACGCCTGGGCTCATCTGCATCAAAGGCCCCTCTGCAGCAGCAAGTTGGAGGGGTGACAAAAAACCAAATGACAGGGTGCAGTTGTTGCTGCTGCCGCTGCTGCCTGAGGCGGAACAGCCGGGGTTATGCATTGTACATGCAGCAGAGTTAGGCGGTTTGACATGCGAGTGAATGAGAATAATGTGTTTACATGGTCCTTTTTGTCTGAGGGAAGTGCAGAAGCAAGGTGCTACACAAGTTAATACACACACACACACACACACATAACACTACTGAGGCCCAGTGACTGCAGTCTTACATTGTGCCCTCTGGATACACATGCCACTTCCCATCTGTCTTGTGCAATCTGTCAAACAAGCTCCTGGAGCCATTGTGTTTTCGATCTAAAACCAGAGAACCACATTAAATTTTCATGCTACAATATGAGTTTCTTTATGTGAGCCACTGCATTTTAAGAAGGTATTTTCTCACAGGGTTAAATAAAAAATAAAAGCCAAAATAATTTGTTTTCAGCGCCTTGTAAAACTGTGAAATATAACGAATACTGATTAATTAATGTAGAAATGTAAATATTAAGTTTATAACACTGAAATATTTTACTTCTGAATGTATGTGGTTTTTATTCTTCTCTTTAATGTTTCCAGGTGGTCATTTCAGGTAGCGCAATTTCAAAAACTAGTGTTTGTTTAGTGCAAGTTTGGGTTTCACGAGTTCAGAATATGTCCAGTTTTCAACAACTATGTTCAAATTGATCAGATTCAGTTAGTATGATCTAACAAGCCTAGTGCTGTGTCTCAATTTGGATTTTTTTTTTGTTAACACACTTACATGGGGTACACAACACACAACAGGGTAGTGCTGTCTGAAAACAAACATGGCCATTGTGCAATTAATGTCAATCCAACGTTTAACCGCTTCAATCATTGTTGGTAACACTTTATCGTGATTTTCAAAATAAACGTGCTTTTAATTGCTCGCGGATGCAATCGCAAACGCTGAAGCCTTTTCCCAAGTTTAAAAATAGGTTGGTGGTCCCTACCCTTTCCTTTACGTAGCCAAGATGGTGACTGTTGAGCGTTCCACATTCAACTTTCTGAATAGCTCACTAAATTCTTACTGCAAGCACCATTATTCCAGCAGGGTTGGCAATTTCCTCTCTGTGCCTTTTCCATTTGATGTAGTCTCCCACAGCCGAGCTCTCTTCACCTCCGCCCCTTTCTTTCTCTGAACCTCGTGTCAACTGACCTGACATTTACCCATCTCATGGGCTCTTTTTTCTGTGCAGGCTGTCAGACATTTGTTCAGGAGTTGACAAAGAGGGGAGACTTTTTAAACCCTGAGATCTTGTTGGAACAAGAAATTCCTAAATGTGTCTTCAGTGTGAAAGTGCACTTTCTTCACAAGGCTTTCTGTGTATTGATGTCCATGCCAGATAAAAATCCTAAAACATTTTAATACTATTTAAAACCCATGTTTGGAGATGAACTGTGGATTTTGCTGTTTAGTGTACTTTTCTCCAAAGACCCATCTTTGCAGCTGCAGGGTTTCACCATTTTCTGCTAATGTCCAGTAATCATACAGGGCGAAATCTCACAAAGATGAGGCGGAGAGACCATTTTCTCTGTTCACAGAAGCCATGCAATGCAGCCATAAAATAAGCTGAGATTTTACAAAAGGTTATAATATAGCCTGTGTACCAACATGTCGGATATAATAAACTGCACACATGCATTGTAACTAATTATTAAGACTAGTCTTAAAATTCCATATGCTAAAATCTGCTGATTGATTTCTGAATCCAGAAATTCTGTCTTCTAAGCCCCGCAAAAAGCTGTGACGTACGCTGGGACACTCTGACCTTGAATTACAAGGCAGTGGCTTGAACAGTCATAAAGAGGATGTCGTGAAAAAGCTGAAATGAACAGAACACCGCTGAGCAAACATAATGGACTGTCAAATGGTTTGAAGATTTGTGCAAAGATAAAAGCGTGGTATTAGATCTTGAGACAGTGTCAAATGAGCAGGTCAGCGACAATTTGTGAGCTTTCTATGCCACTGTCAGAAACTGTAAAGGCAAGCTCTGTGACCTGAGCAGATCTGTTGGTCTCTGTGCTGGACTAAATTGTTACATTCATGACCTGCTGCTCAGTTGGTCCTGGTGTCCTAACGACAAATGTACAATGTGCAACGGTGTATTCACTGGCGTAAAATAAAATAAATTTTTCTTAGCACACCATCCGGGTACTGGTGCACTGCATTTTGTCATATTTGTCACACACACGTGCACTCAAAATATCAAGTATGGAAGAGCGCAAATTGAGACTTAGCTTAAGAGTCTACATCTGACAGTTTAGCAGCTATGTGAGGCTGACTGTACTTTTAGGCACAGCAGTGCTTTGAGCTACATGCTAACATCAGCATGCTAACATGCTGACAATGACAATGCTGACATGCTGATGTTAGGTATAAATGTTAAATCATTCACCTTAGTTTAGTGTGTTAGCATACTGTGATTTGCTAATTAGCACAAAGTACAACTGAGGATGATGGGAAATGTAGATTTGCAAGTATCCAAAACATTGGAAAAATTTAATTTTGGACCTGATGGTGGCACTATGGAGGAAAAGTGATCACATAGGTTATTACAATTCATTCAGAGGATTTTCAAATTTCATCACAGTGAATATTGTAAAAATAAAAGTGTAGTTCCTAGATAGTTCAAATTCTGATGGTTTTCCAAATAAAATGTCAATAATATGAACTCAGTAGTATTTAAATTTCACCATTAAAGTCCCCTCCACCCCCTTTCTTATGGCTCTTAGTTTGCTATACATTGACAGATCTAATAGGTTCATATTAGCATTTTTTCTCTTAAATAATGATTTTAGTTGCTCAAGAAAAGTAAATACAAAATTATCACAGTGCTGACACAGTGACACATCCCTGAGGTACATATGATGCATTGGCTTTGGGCTATCGCTGCTCCTGTTTGTTGTAATGTAGTTATTGTTAGTCTTGGAGTAGGTAGAGGTCATGTTGATGACAAACACACTGAAGGCAGTGCAGGGTTTTTTTTAAATCGTCAGATCACAGGTTTCTAAGTTTTATAGCTGCAGGTTTTCCTCAATGCCATAGATTGCTGCATGTAATATTTCAAACCCATTATGTACATAAAGTAACGAATGTTTGTCAGTGATGTTGTCTTCAGTGAGTGTCGCAAAATAAGGGATTAAGCTGAGGTTGCATTTTCTTTGCAATGCCATTTGTCATTATTGAGGGAGATGACAAAGTTAATCACTTCTCTCTAGCGGAAAAAGGTTTAAAACAAGAATTATGGGAAATGTAGGCTGGAATTAATTTAATGATTCGACAAATTTTTTGTTTTCCTTTCATATCAGTTAAAGAAGAAGACACAGACACTTGAACTGACTAGTAAAGTCCGGCAAGCTGTCAATATTCTCTTTTCTTGGCACAGGCTGCTGAGGTGAACTGGTCTGTCTGAATCTCCACGCAGGAAACTGACTATGTGATGCGAGCAATGCAGGGAGGATGAAAAGTAATCTCTCCAAGAATCATAAAAAGTATCAATTGCCAGATGGCTTGTGAGTCGCTCCCAGCTGCACCAGACATTCAGCAGATATCACTCTTTGCAAATCTCCCCTTCTAGCTTCTTTGCACTTTGTGCCTCTGTATTTTTAAAGTGTTTCACTACATGAATCGTTCATAACAGTATGCATGCTTACAACACTGTTTATCTGCCTGTGACATAAGTAAACCCTTCTTTGCCATCAATCTCTTCTAAAATGTCTTTAAGGTCGATATGGGTTTGCTCAGAGGCAACAGGAAAACCATTGATCATCTTTATTAGCGACATGGACAACACCTACTAACACAAATCTATGGCTGCTAATCTGATCTATAGTACAGGGTGACATTCTGCACACTTAAAAATACTGTTGTGGACAAATAATTTAGCCCTTTGCTATTTTGTTTGATTATCATCTTACTCCTACTGAAGGAAAGAAAATTCCAGCATTAAGAACATTATAATCACAATCAAGACACTCCGTGAGAAATGCGTTATAAAGGTCACCTAGTAGACAGAAATTACTTTGCAGTGTGACATTTTATTAATTTTTTTGCATGCAGGATGCATGTTAGGTAAACACCAACCCAAAGTTTATTCTGAATTCTTGACAAATGTATTTTTTTTTTATCTTCCAGAAGCTCTTCAACACATTACTGTAATACTCCAACATCTGATTGTGTTTATGTGCTGTTTCAGAATAAAACCCTGGGTCTGAACTGGTGCAACACGTTTAATTAAAGGATTACCTTTACAAACATTTTCCGTCTGGCTACTCAGTTCTGTCACGGACAGAATCAATAGTACAATAATACTGTGCGCTCTGACAGAACACAAGGCCATGATTGCATCCAAAGTCAGTGGAAAGGCGCGGACAGTGAATTGACGTGGCGATGCATCTGCGCTAGGTGAAAGCGATTCATCTTGAGCAAAAAATGTACACGTATCCCTTGGCTTTATAAATTTACTTCCTAAACGTATAGAGATGAGAGGAAAAAGGGGGAATCTGGAGGGAAATAACACAAAGGTACCACAGTTTGTGGTGAAACCTGAGGTCAGTCAGAGGCCGGGTGGAGGACCTCTCACTAGTCACCGAGAGCACTATTGTCAGCTCAGCCATGATACGCAGGACTTTACTGCCTCATTAAAACCATTAAAGCATAATCAAAGACACCAACAGGAACAGAAACAATCGCGATGGGATAACTCAAACATGTATGACAGTGACTGACTAGCCTTTTCTGCTTGTTTCCAGTCTTTGTGCTAAACTAAGATAACCAGCTGCTGGCTATGACTTTATATTACTGACAGACACAAGAGTGGGATTGCTCTTGTCTCATCTAACTCTGCCAGAGAGAGATAGAGGCATATTCCTCAGATGTCAAACTTTTGTTTCAACAGTATTTGGCACTGTCATTGGCACAAAGAATACAGTAAATCAACAAAATGTGTGCCATTTTTGAAATAGAGTAGTTTGCTTATCTTCTCTCAAAAGGTAAGACAAGTTGGCACACCAGTAAGTTCACCTTACTCTGGTTTTAAGTCAGCTGTGTCTTTGAAAACTTCAATAGCCAAAGGTTGTTTATTGCTGTCAAATTTGAAGTGTTTGAATCTGGACAATCCACATTGATGTTAGACTTCCAGGTGAAGTTCAGTTAAATGATGTGAGAATGAAAAGGAAGCTGACATAACCACCTGAAGTAGTTCCTATTAACCTGCATTGATTTTAAGCATGAAATCTATTGAGTAGTAATGACTTTTGGTTGAAATGTTGACCTCCGTGCTTACACCAATCGAATGCCAACGAGTTGGCTATTACTCAAAGCTAGCAGCAGCTGTTATATTAATGCAGGTGCTCAGAGGGAGCTGGAGGAAAAGTTTCAAATAAGAATAATCCACTAAGTGAAAAGTGTACCCAAAATAGCTAAACGTTCAGGTAATTTATATATTTCTGTAATTGCGTTCCATAACAACGACAATACACCGGCACAAAGCATATGTGTTGGTAATTTTAGTGCATTCCTCCCACACAGCGAGTGTGACGGCATGCAGGACAGGGTGAAGTGTGGCCCCCGAGGCGAGCCGAGGCTGTCAGCTGTCTGATAACCTGGAGGAGACTCAGAAATTAGGGGGTGCAAACACTTACAAAACCCACATCTCCCACACACATTGATTATAATCAGGGAAAGCTGAAGAGCGGAGAGCAGAGGGAGGTGTTTGTTGTTGAGGGACAAGAAGAACAAAGCCCTGGACTGCATGTAAAAACAAAGCTTCTTTCTGTGTCTGTGAATCACAATCTCGCTGCTATTTCTCTGGTTTTAATGATGGTACAGTACAGTGTGTGTATCTGATACTCATGATCTTTGACACACATCCACACAAAAGTTTCTATCTTTCACCTACAAACCCTTGGGAATGAATAGGTCGTCATTTTGGAAAATACATGTATTTACTCTCCTGCTGAACGACACCGTTGACGGCTGTACCCTAAATAAGCTAAAGTTAGCAGGTGATTATTGTATAAACACTGGAATCAGGGGAAAACAGCTAGCCTTTGTCCACCAGCACACTAAAGCTCACTAATTTACATGGTATATCTTTTACAGGGGGGTTTCACAGAAAGTCACTGTTCCTTGCCAAGAAAACAGGTCCAGCAGGTAACTGCATGTAAAACCACAGCTCGTTGTTTTTATACTTTTTGTAGGGATTGCAATTGCTCATGTGCTGGTAGGCTGATTTTTTTTTTCTATGTTAGGACAGGACATTTTCCTACTGCGCACAGTCTTTTTGCAAAGCTAAGCCAGCTGTCTCCTAAATCTAGCTTCATATTTGGCATACAGACATGAAAATAGTATTAATTGTCTCATCTAACGCTCACCAAGAGAGTAAATGAGTGTATTCCCTGAAAGACTTTAAGTTTCTTTCGATTGCCCTTTGTGACATCCTGCTAACAATACACTAGGCAGACCCCAGGTTCACCATGCACAAGATTCACTGCAGTTTTGGATACCAGGGGAAGGTGGGCGTGGAGGATGCCATCCTCTATCTGCTCGACAGGGCCTACTCACATCT
>JAPMOB010225130.1:0-23094 GCA_029875015.1 Lepomis gibbosus | reverse complement strand
TCAACTTGATGTCGGGATACTGGGTTAAAAATAAACCCAGCAGACCACCATTAGACTAAACATGTCTCCTTTGAATATGTTTAATTGCATATTGGTAACACTTTACTTCAACCTCCCAATTAAGCATCTATGATAGACTGTAGCTACAGACTGTATAAAAAAACTATATGAACATGTAATTAATGGGTTATTTCACAATGTAATGTAGTTATATGCAGTTATGAGGCCACTTTTAAAGTATTTATTAATGTAAAGTTTTTTTTCAACTATTATAACTTATTAATAATACTATATTTAATATTGAATACAACTGTTTTCTATATTATTATTCATTATGTGTGTATACAGCAGCCTCCACTTACTGGTGCTTCACAGGAGGAGCTGATTGCAATTACATTAATTAACACTTATGATATAAACCATTTATTAAATGTTTATAGAAGCAACAGAAATCCTTGTTCAGAAATGTTCTTATTGTTGAAATTTGAAGACCACTGAATTTAGAGCTTTGAAATGTTTTATTTTGAAAATCCTGTATCCGAATCATAGACTATGAAAATGAATAAATGTGGTTCTTTTTCAGTAAGGTCATTTAAAATGGTGCAATTTCAAAAGTCTTTTTCAACATATTCAGATACAAAATTTAACTCTGCAATATATTTTCATATATTTTGATAAGTTGATAAAATGCTAAAAATTGAAGTCAGCCAAAATCCAAGATTCAAAATTCAAAGCTTGAACAAAGATACTTCTTCCTCTTGTATTTTAGACGTTTGGATGACATGACTGAAAAAACAAAAAAAATCTTTAAACATAATATTTTGGTGTCTGAATTTAATAAGTCCCATTTGAGAATCAAGTAATCAATCAATAATTTGAGCCACTTGAATACACTTGGCACCACTTTAAATTTTCAAGATGTTTTAGAGAAGGAAATTTAACTCAAATAAATTCAAATAGATTGTTTCAAAAGTAAAATATTCCAGTGCTATAAATGTGTGCAGTAGTGTTTAAACTAGATAATTATGAGACTCAAATTATAACAGCTACTATTTGCTTCCACAGATGTTTGAAGAAACATTTTGTTTTGCTTCACAAAATAAATAAAACAAAACAGATGTAATTGTTCTGCGTAGTTGTTTCCTTGTTGGTTCAGTTGGATGTGTGAGAGAGAACTGGACCAATTAAACTGGGTTAAGTCAGAACTGGGTGGTGATGGCATAATGGATAAGACACATGCCCTTGGTGTGAGAGACCTGGGTTCAATTCCCCACTGTGACCCATCCACCATTGTGTCCCTGAGCAAGACACTTAACCCCTTGTTGCTCCAGAGGCGTGCGACCTCTGACATATATAGCAATTGTAAGTCGCTTTGGATAAAAAAAGCATCAGCTAAATGAATAAATGTAACTGTCATCATCAAATCTTCTTTCATCGTCTTCCTCCAATAGATCAGAGTCCAAAACTTTGACAACTGTAACTAAAGTTCACTCATTATTTGTTGAATTGAAAGCTGCAGCTCACAATAGTTTTCATTATCAATGAATCTGGCAAATATTTTCTCAATGAATCAATCCGTCACAAGTTCCTTAAACCCACAAAACTGCTTGTTTTATCCAACCAGACACATTTGAGACACTGGAACTAGAGAACGGTTGGCATTTTTACTTTAAGAATTACTCAAACAATTAATCCATCGTCAAAAGAGTGAAGTCAACCACAAATCTGCCTCAAGGGGCTTCACAGTTTGTACAGCGCACGACACCCTCTGTCCTCAGACCGTCGATTTCAGATAAAGATTTAGTAAATATCAGGAAGAGCAGTCCTCTTTAAGGACGGACACATATGATCAGGATAGTAAAAGCACAACATCAGGGTGGGCAACATTATAGATTATAGTGAACGCAATGTATATGAAGAATACGGACCATCAACGCTTATCACAGGAGTCAGTTTGATAAATCAAACTATATCTGTCTAAGATTCTGCACTGTGAGGTTTCACCTGGCTGCACACACCCGACGACTAAATGCTGCCGATCGATTGATCACTTAAAGATATAAAATGTCTAAGAACAACTTGACCTATTATGTTATATGTTTTGTTGAGTTGTGTACTAACATTATCCCAAATGTTTCCGAAAATTTTCAATAAATTCTTTTAATCAAGGTAACGGTGTGTTTACTTCGCCCCTCAATGGCGAGTCTATCCCCTTTGAGCATGTGTCATGAGTTTTGGTTGTCTGCCAGAAGCTGTCATAAATTAACACTTTATTAATTTTTAAGCCACATTTTTTCCAATACATCTTGGTAATTTTTAACTATATATTTTAACCAGATGAAGGATTTTATTTATTGTATATGTGGATTTTAAGTTATGAGAGAAACAAACTGAGCAAGCGTTGGCCACAGCTTGGCCTTGGCTCGCAGCGTCCTGCGTCAGCGTTGGAGAAACACAGATTTTTATTGTGAATCTGCTTTATTCAGGGTTTCCACCAATTTTATTCACATGGTCTGTTTGTTTTGGAGAAAAGGAGAGCTCTGCAGATAATTCGGCTCCTGGGAAACTCCCATTAACCCACGCTGCTTCACAAAGTCATCAAATTACCTCTTTTGTTGTTGTTTTGGTGTGAGAGACCCTGGCAGCAAAATTACACACTGTGCATTTAATCGTTTCAGCTTGATCACTCTGATTTATGTGAAGTCAAATATAGCAAAAGGGGGAAAATGCACTCCTAACATTCACTTCCCAAAATAATAAATAATGGAAACACACCGATGAAAATATTTAGTTTAGATTTTTCATCACAAAGAAGCACAACAAAAGGTGGAAGAATCTGTGGTTTTAAGTTCACCCAGCGAGTCACCTGACAGCTGAATGACTGCACACACACACACTTCACACCAAACTCGGGTTGATAATTACTTCACTGAGGTCGCAGTAAGCAGCTGAATCGTGCAGTGCAGGTGGGAACGCCTCAAACTGCATCCTACCTTTCCCCTAAGCAGAATAGTTAGCTTTTAAGATGATGCTGCAGGAGTAAATCTGACTGATTTTAGGCCAACAAAATAATATAATACAATCAAATACCAGAATAAATTATTCTATTTCTAGAATTTGTTTTCATTACACATTAACCTACTTTCTTTTCTTTTTAAGTGGCGTCTTTATATCAGAGCTAGTTTTGGTTAAAAAAAAATCACAAAGACATTTAAATTACAATCGTATAAAACAGAGCAGCCAATCATCACAGTAAAAAGAACAATGTTTGGCATTTTTGCTTGAAAAATAATGTTTTAATGACAATTAATCAATTGTCAAAACCGATAAATTATATCTCCAGCTGATTTTTAAAACCCAGCGTGGAGAGGACCCTGAAACAGCACTCGGTCTAAATAATTAACAAAAATGTTTGAGGGGCCTTTTGGGGGGACATCGACTGATGACAGCAGTTTTTCTTAAATCCTGTCTCTTTTAAAACCTGGTTTAACACCAGACAACATGTAAACATGAAAAATTAAAGTCTTCTTTAACTGTTTGTTATTGTTTTTAACATCAGTAACTTTTGTAAACTATATTTTACCTGCCTAAATGTCAAACTCATAACATACTACATGTAAATGCATCTGTAATGTTGATTTTACATCCAATATCACTCAATTCCAATTAAGCATCATTTATTATAGATAAAACCATATTTTGCAAAGTTGCTACAGCTGTCAGATAAATGTTGTGGAATAAAATGGAAATACTCTGAAGTGCATTACTACATCTGTGAAAGTTACTCCTGCATCATTAAACATTTATCTCATGTTTTTGTGGTCAATATATAATAGGCTATTTAAGGTGTCAGACAGGTACTGTATGAAATTAGGAGTCTTTCGTGCCATAAATAAATCTAGTGTGTGTGTACGTGTGTACACTGACGCAAGTGTAGATGTTCACCTCTCCATCAGCTGTTCACCTCTGCATCAGTGTCATGCTGTCCCCCGGTAGGGACCTAAACCACCCTGGCGACACACCCAGCAGGTGCCCATCACCTCACGGAACCCCACCAGCTCTGCCGGCGGCCGCTTACCTCTCTGCGGTCCTGCAGGCACTCCAGCACGGCCAGGTTGTTGGTCCAGGTGTGTTTGGGGCAGAAGCGGGTCAGGTCCTCCCGGCAGGCCTCCTCCTCCGACAGCTTCCAAACGGTCGCCCTTCGAGGCTGCGAGGCCCCAGCGGCGGCGGCAGCTGCGGCAGGTGCATCCTTGACCGCGGGATCAGCGACTCTGAGGACGGGCGGGTTGGGCGGCTCGGCCGGTCCGCTGGCAGCCTTCAAGCCGAGGACGGTGCCGGAGCCGCAGAGACACAGTAGCGATAACAGCAGCAGCAGCAGCAGCAGCTGAGTGCGACTGTACGCCGCCATCTTCACACCACTGTCGAGCTAGTCCTAATGATACTGCATCACTTCCGGTCAGCAAGTTCACAATAAAATTATTTATGGGCAGACTAAATATAGCCTACAACTTCCGGTCATTCAATAAAAAGAATGAACGTCACAATGTAATTTACTGTGAAGCAGTTCAGCCGTAATTTTCCGCCTGTGTAATGTGCAACCTTTGTTTTTGGGCTTCATATATATACCTAGTTTTTGTAGCCTACAGCATGATCCAAAAAATCCCTTTATCAGACTGATTATGATAACATAAAAATTAAATAAATATGTTGATGATGAAAATCTTAAAAAGCTGTAAATAAGATTAATATAGATAAGTTAAATGAACCTGAAAATAAAACTAACATTTGATGTCTGCAGGTGACACACAAGTGTTGCAACTTTCTTTGCCTGTAGGAGGCGACATTACCTCTACAAACTGATGCTACAATAAGGTACGTTTGACTCATAGGTTTGACTTCATGTGGCTCTTCGAAGCGCCTGGCTTAACGTGATGCATCCTGGTTAGAAATTTTCTCCGACTTTCATGGTGCTGCAAAACATCACCTATCACACGACATTAAAACTGGGCAGGAGCAAGACGGCTGCAGTTTTCTGAGTCCAGTGACTGCAACTGCTTTTGTCTCGCTGCACCAAGTTGAAACTCTGGACCTTCAAGTATGACTCTCAAGTCAGCGACTATCAAGACTATCAAGTCACCTGTTACTTTCCTTTCCAGTAGGTGGTGCAGATTGCCAGTTGTAGAACTCGTCGAAACAGCTCCACCCTGTGGGGACTCTGTTACCTGCAAAACATGAGCGAGTGAGTGATTTATGGTGGAAATGTCTTTATATAAAGGGAAACAAAAAAATCAGATGACAGGTGCCAATTCATAAATATAAAAATATAACTGAAATAAATGCAGTAAACAGCTGGTTGTTTTTTTAGTTACTTTTTTTGGACAATGCACATCTGTGTCTTCTATATTTAAAATGCACTGTACGTTTTTTTATTGCGCAACTGAATCACATTTCTTAATGTACAATCCACCCATGTTTTTATTTTGGTTAAGCATTCTACAAAAAATGATTTTTTCTTTATTTTTTTATGTACAAATGTGAAATGTGATTTGTTCTACAAGCAGAGACAACTAGATGCTTTAAGAGAAAACTATACTGGAAGAGCATTCGTGTGTGTGTGTGTGCGTCTCCCTTCTCTCCCAGGGTGTTTGAGCAGCTGAATACAATGGGAACCAGTAAGAGCAATAAATCCTCCCAGTTTAGAGCTGACAGCTGCTAGAAGGCTTTTTCTGGTTCACCACCAGCAACACATCCGTCCTGCTCTCAGAGTTGGTTACAACCTTTATTATGAAGGTATTTCATGCTGGGTTTTTTGCCTTTATTCTCAGTCTTCTCTCATCAAGCTGCATTTATATTTAGATAATGAGAATTTATTTTAGTCAGTTAAGGTTAACATCAACAGTTTCCACAGTTTTGAGTAGCCAACAAACAATTTGTTTCTGCATATCCTGACTTTTCTTGAGCACTATCAACAAAATGTCATTTAAATTTGCTGGAGGTGGCAGAAGTAACAGCATCTTATGACTTATAACCAAATGAAAAATTAAAATAAAAAAGTCAGATCTGGAGATTAGTTTTGTACTCAAATCAAGCTGGCACATAAATGTGATCTTTATATTTAAAAAAAAAGTCTCAAAGGTCTTATTACTTTGTCATATTTCTGTTCCAGCACACTTTTTGCTATTTGATGCTCATGTGAGTCACTATCAAGCCAGATTTTAGAGCTATGAATGAATCTCTGCTGAGTTCCCTTTACTGTCTGTGAAATAACAGGAATGAAAGAAACACACAGGCCGATGAAAGCAGCAGTCAGCTGTTACAGACTACAGCTGAGCTGAGTCAGAGCAAACCAAAGACAGCAGCAGAATCCCTCCACAGTTAAGGAAACTGAGCTTTCATTGTTTTTAAAAGATCATGTGTTGGCGAGTTTTACATTCTCTTCAAACATCACAGATAGTTCTTTATTAATATCAGACTTCTGTCTACTGATAGCTGAGTTGTGAATTTAACTTTAGATTCAATGATAAATTACCTTCCTCGCTTAATATCAGAACACAGTGTGATGGCAATTTACAGTTTCCTTAAGGTTTTACTTTTACACAAATCCCATAAAAAGCCAAAAAACAATGCCTTAGTGCATTTTGATCACTCAATTGCACTGGTTCTTACCGAAGAGGTAAGTCTTTAAAAACGGCTTACAAACTATGTAGTTTCAAAGCTGCTCAGTGTGCTTTTTTAATCAAACACACAGGAGGAACTAGTGCATTTGTTGGGGACTATTTTCAGCAGCGGATTAATCCACATTTGGTGCGCTAGTGAGTGTTTGGGGCAGCAGGAAGGTACAGGGACTGAGTCAGAAAAAACTAGAGTGTGTGTGTTTGTGGCAATGAAGGAACATGCCACTCAGTGCAACACTGAGGCTCCCTTATGTGTTTTAATAGTATTAGAAGATATATCAGGCTTTGACACACACACAATACTTCATTGTTGTTTTTTGTCTTTTTGTGAGATTTGTTGACAATGAGAACCAAGTTAGTTTGAACTATATCTGAGTCCTAGTCTGGGTCCCATATTGTCTAAAAAATGCTGCCGGAAGAAAATTCCTGGAGCGTTTGTTCGAGGCTCAGCTGCTGCCATCAACCTCTCGGTCTGGAATTCAACCAGCAGCTTCTGAGGACATCTGCTACTGGTCCATCACACACACACTGAACCAACACCTATAAACAGACCAGAAAGCTGTGGTATTCCCATTTATCGCTCTTCTGCAGGCAGGAATCAGCGGCAGTCAGGATGGCAGAGTAAGTCCTCATCTGAACTGAGGAGACTTTCTGAATCTACAAAACTCACTGAATTTACTCTTAATCATTTTACTTCTTCTTCCTGATTTTGTCTGAAGGAAAAAGATGTCGGCGTCCAGGAGGAATCACCTCAAGGTAGAGTAAGATGGTGTTGATGAAAGTTTTTTTGCTTTTCAGATTTGTGTTTAAAAAAGTAACATTTATGTGAACTGGAATATCATTGCAATCATAAATCCACTTATTCTTATTATTCTTATTACTGTACCTACTGTAAAAGCACTTTACTTAGTGCAGTTTAGTTGGTGTTTTTCGGGAAAATATGAAAACAAGATAGTATAACAGCCAGATACTTGTTGTAAAATGATACAAACAAGAAGCTCACGGATTTAGTTTTTCACACAAGCTAGATTTAAGTTTTTAGAAGGAGCGAACTGCTGTAACAACAATCAGCCATTATGAAGCAGAAACTGGGGTAATGAAATTCATGAAACTGGAATTTTTAGTCCGACAAATAAATAAATAAATCATGTGATTACTTTTTGACCTACAAACACACTTTATGGGGATGTTGGTCAGTTGGTTCCCAATCTTTTCTGGCTTGTAACCCCTTAAAACAAAGCAATACCCTCACAGGTGCATTTGTCTATGGATTATGATGAGGCCAACCAAGCTGTGATTTATTTATTCATTTATTCTAATATTTAGAAATCTGTAAGGGTAATATTATCGGGTAATTCACAAGACATTTATTTGTTCATGATCATTTCTAATACTTTTTGATATTCATTTAGCAAGAATCCTGATGTGTTTTATTCGACATATTCCGCTGTGAACATGAGAAATCTGCTGGGATGACCCCCTTAAAGGTGGCTAATAATAATCATGCTTCCATTTTTTACATTTAAGAAGCAAAAAACATCCAATCATTTCCTGATTCCAGCTTTTTCAACATGAGCATTTGCTGCTTTTCTATGTTTTATATTATTCAGGAGACTGTGATGGAATGCTTCAGTATTTTCTGACATTTTATAAACTAAACAATTAACAATTACTGTTATTATCATTAGTTGTAGTCCCATTCTGTACATTTCAGACTTACATATAGCAAGACTGCAATGAAATAAGCTAAGCACATAAACATTTGTAGCCCTTTAACTGGTAAGGGAAGTATCAGAATTTCCTTTATTCTTTTTAAATAAGTTTTATGTTACTTCTCTGATGAAGGCTGTTCTCTAAAGATCAAAATCCTGCAGTGATATTTACAGGAAGCCAACACATTTACAGGAAAAAAGATAAGAAAAAAAGATAATTGCACTAAAAGAAATAAACTATTTTCTTAAACCTCCCTATGTTGGGGTTTTAGCCTCTTTGAGACTTTAAATATCAGCATATTTCTGTTCTGTGACTACACATACAAACAGTAGAATTGGGGTATTTACACCTGTCACAATACTAAGCACTTAATATCATATCAAACACATAAACTCTTGATGAAGCCTTCACATCGTCATGGTCATGCTCTCTCCTCCTCCTCTCCCTCTCAGAGCTTGCTGCTGCACATCGGTGCGGGGATGCTGGAGGAGGAGGCGCAGAAGGCCGAGGAGGAGAAGATGAAGTACATGGAGGAGAGCTGCCCCACCCTCTCCATCCCTGGCTCCATGCAGGAGCTCCAGGTAATCCTCTACTACCCCCTGGACAATGAGTGGAGGCCAGAAACACTCACCACACAAATATTGCTGATGTTAGTCTCAGCAGGTTTATAGAACCGTCAAGCTGACTCCCACCATCTGTTCATATTCTAAGCTAAATGTTTTTGGCAAGTGGTTCAGTGCAGTGGTGCTCGACTCTGGTGCCCCAATGGGAAAACAAAAAGCCTTTGGGAGCACTTAAACGCAAATGTTGTAATACTCTGCTTTTGTTAAGATAAAGTGGTGTTTTAATTTGAAACCACAGAGCAGTAAAATCCACTGGAGAGACTTTTCACTTTTCAAGTGTTAGCCTACAGTATGAACAGTGCAGTTATTTCTCCTGTATCGCTTCTCTATACTACTTCATCTTGTGCGTTATCATGCATCTTGTACAAATAAATACATTAATAAATAATAAATATAATTGGGATTGAAGTTGTATTCAATAAAAAAAAAAAATTAACAAAGGAAAAAATGACTTCATGCTGTTCTCCTCAGCTCTAAAGAGCGTTTTAGCATCTTTCAGCTCATTGTTTTGGTTTAACAAATCAACTGATCCCTCAGTATTTCTTAATATGATTCTGATTCTTATTATGACCCATGCTTATGTTTTTTGTTAGCTGCAAAATAGAGTGACAGAAGAAGTCAGGTGATATAGTATAAAGAGCGAAAAACGTCTGCATAGGGTGGTTTGTGGGTGGATGGATCAAGTAAACTCAGCACTTTCCCTTATGAGGCCAAGGTTCAAGTCCGAGCCGCTGTGTGAACGAAAATCAAAGTTTACACATTCATGTATTTAAGATAAATAACATTTCATATTTACGACAGGCAAAGTTAGTGACCAGCTGGTGAACACAGTGAAGCATTTAGCAGCTAAATATTTCCCTCAGAAATTTGTGGAGACCAAACCAGAGCTAAAAAGAGAGTGAATGTTGGACTTCATCAGCAGGATTATGTTGTTCCATATTTGCTTGTATGTAAAATATATAAAATGTAAGGAAGTATTTGCAAACACCTGAAACTTGATATGGTAATGATATGTCAATGTTCACCTTCCTCTTTTCATATCTATCACAACATCAGGAGCTGTGCCGGAAAATTCACAAGGAGATTGATTTGGTGGACGAAGAGCGATATGACATGGATATCAAAGTGAAAAAGTCCAATAAGGAGGTACGTCCTCTAAAGTCTACTGGTAAAAGATAAAGATAACACCAGTGTCTTTCAATTTCTATATATTCTTGGCAGTCAGATGCTTTTTCTCTACACTACAAAGTTTCACAAGGCTGAACTACACTTAATTTGCATTTTGCAGACAGCCCATGTTATAAGCAGACCATATGTTTTTAGATAAACGCACAGATGGTCTGAGTAACTGTCTTCTCTGTCAGATCGACGACCTGAAGTTGATGATTCAGAATCTGAAGGGGAAGTTCCATAAGCCGGCCCTGAAGAAGGTTCGGATGTCGGCCGACGCAATGCTCGCCGCTCTGCTGGGCTCCAAACATAAAGTGTCCATGGACCTGAGAGCCAACCTGAAACAGGTCAAGAAGGAGGTCAAAGAGGAGGTGGGTGCTTCAGATTTTACATTGGACACTGATGGACCAATACAGCAAGATTTATTTTGGTTAAATTGTTTCCTCATCCTCCTCTGATTTCTGTGTTTTCATCTCTTAAGTCAAACTTGTCCTCAGTTAGCATTAAAATACACAACAGAGAGCATTTCAGATAATGAACCAAGGGAATAAAGCAACCGAACAGACTAAACGGTCATAATTCCTCAGACACAAAATATTAAGAAGGTCTTAACCATTTATTCTTATTTATTTCAATCTGTCTGATGCTTTCCTTCGCGTGTATTTCTCTCAGGAGAAGCAAACTAGCGACTGGAGGAAAAACATCGAAGACAAGGCTGGGATGGGCGGCAGGAAGAAGATGTTCGAGACAGAAGCTTAAACATCAATGTGTTGCTCTCCTGTTCAAGGATTCAAGGATTCAAAGTGTTTATTGACAGATGTTCAAGTTTCCATGTACACTGAAATTCTTACTTTGCTGTCCACATCACATGCCTACAGTAAAAATAAAATAAATGCATAAATAAAATATGTAATAAAAATATGAAAAGTACAGATATAAAATGAGCTTAAAAAAAAATAAAAAATGTAAACACTCATACATACTAAATATATACACTTCGTCATTGTGCAGGCAGACGAATTATAAACAGTGTGCAACTAATGAATTATGTACATGATTCACAAATTGTGCATGGAGCAATGTGCAGATGTGCAAGAACAGTGCAATTAACATGGGCATGGTAGTTTAGAGATGGGCATGATTATGGAATCCACACTCCACACTGCTGTTTACAGGAATGATTCATTTCTGTGTATTGTGTGAGTCTGTGGTGTTGGATGTTTGTATAAATTGAATACATAAATCATGTGGTGTTTTTGTGAGTTTCATGAAGATAATTTGATAAATCATGGAATAAGGGTGTAGATCAAGATTCACACATTTCAGGACTAAGGGTAGCAATATGACGAGTAAAGCCATGCAATTAAAAGTAGCCTACAAAAATAAAATGAAACAAAACGCAATGAAAGAAAGTTAAAAAGAATTGAATAAACAAATAAAACATATTAAACATAGTAGAAGTGTAACAAAGACTTAGGCCATTAACAACAGGCTTTTAAAAGTCTTTTTGAGAAGTGATTTAAATACATCCATTTATTATTATAATTACTTTACTTAAGTAATTAATTTAGTTTCTTTGCTGTCAGAGTTATAGAACAGAAAAAATGGTAACACCGATGTGGTATATTTTTTTTAGGGTTAGTTTGCTGTTTAATTTTGTTGGTCTTTTTTTATTCTTGACAGTAAGGTGCATGGGATTATTAATCTTAAAATAGGTCCCGCTTGATTAGCCTGTCCTGAGGCCCTGTCTTGAGCTCTGTATCAGACCTTCAGTATTTCTTCCAAATTATCAAAGTGAAATGTCACGTTTCACTCAGAGAGAGGAAGCAACAAGGGGGGTTAACAGGAGACCAGAAGCTCATTATTCCCTCGAAGTGTAAGGCACTTCGAGGGAAGATATTTTCAGCCAGCTTAATAGGATGAGAAAAACAATTTAAGATTCAGAACAGCAGAAAATGCTTTTAATTGCACAAACAAACAAAAACCCAGTTGATATTGAGAGGTCCTGCACTAATTTGTGTGTTCTTGTCTTTGATATGAAAAGGTGAATGAATGTTGTAATGTCCTTAATTAAATCACAGCAGACCTTCTCCACAGAGACATTTAAGAGTACCAGACAAATAAATATAATTATCTTAAGGACACACTAAATTGTCTGAGTGCACTTCATTCCTAATCATATACATAATATTTGACAAATACTTTCATTCGTTATGTTTATATTTCAAGAAAATAATCTTGAAAGATGATCAGACTCTCAGAGAAGGGTTGAAATGCATAGAACATCTGTGCAGGGTCAGATTGCCAACATGAAGCACGTGCCATTTCTGTTAGTAATTGTGCTTTACTAGTGTATACAGTATTACCATTACCATTCAGTTAAATTACCACTTTACTGTGCCCTCGCACATTTGGCTGCTTTGGCAACCTTGTGAAATCCAGCTTTGTGAGTGTGAGATTTTAAGTGCATTCCAAGATAGGCTGGTAGAAACCATCCCCTATGTAAATGAAGTATATGTCTAAACTATTTTATCACATGAAAAAAAAAGTTAAAATACGACAATCCGGTGGATAGCGCTGTGTACCTCACAGCAAGAAGGTCACGGGTTCAAAACCCGGCCTTGAGCATGTTCTCCCCGTGTCTGCGTGGGTTCTCTCCTGCTTTCTCCCACCGTCCAAAGACATGCGGACTTGTTTGATTGGTGACCACAAATTGTCATTGGTCCAGCGTGTACCCGGTCTTTCGTCCGATGTCAGCTGGGATTGGCTCCAGCCCCCGGCGACTCTGTATACGGAAGTTATGTTAATGCAGCTGCATTCATGTATCTGTTCTTGATTTAATTTTTTTCTGGGTTAGACAGATGTATTCTGTGTGTGGTGCCATGTCTGTAGTCTACTCTGCAACTATCAGTTAGCCTATATATACACTCTCACTATGAGCTTTGGGTTGGATGTTGCATATTTTTATTTTTACTTGAAGTACACTGTCTGGATAAATATGTCTCCCTTTCTTATTTTGTTGCATGCTTTCATGAATTAATTTTAAATGAAAGTTAAATTAGTTTTTTGTTTTTTTAAGGTTGACTATGTAACAACTGTCCAGGGACTACAAATGAAAAAACGTCTTTTGGTTAACTCTGGCGTATTTACATCGATGTTTTATTAATGTGCACGACCCCTTCTAAAATAAACTGAATTAAAAACAACTGTTTTTGTAATATTTTCCTTTTGCAGCAAAGTTTTTTTTTTCTGGGGGAACGCTTTTTTCCCCGTCGATCACGTGACATAATTTGTGACGTCATGAGACCCCGTGACTCGCTGGTGGTGGAAGCGGAGGAAACTCTCCCATCAAAGACAACAAGCAGGCAGCGACTTGTAGAAGTTTAAAAGACAAAACTCTGTTGAAAGTCTCAGCTTCAAGGAACAAGACAAGGCGCTTCGGGTGGCGCTGCTGGACGCGGATCCCCCCCCCCAACCAACCGACAAAGACACAAAATGACGGCGGCGGTGTTTTTCGGCTGCACCTTCATCGCCTTCGGCCCAGCTATCTCTCTGTTCCTGTTTACCATCGCCCGGGATCCACTAAGGGTTATTTTCCTCATAGCAGGGTGAGAGTTAGTTTAAATTAATCAAAGTGGGATATTAGTTAACTTATCTTCACCATAGCAGCGTGAAACAGACGCTACTGTCCTGTTAAGGACATTAAAACCAAGTGATAACCAGAGCTAGCCTGCTAGCTAACAGACCGCTTCATTAGCTGTTAGCTAACGATGCTATTAGGTTCCATTTTCGGACATCCTGCCCGCAGTCCAGGCTGTTCAGGCTTGTTCTCATACATATAAGACAAACCAAATACAGCTTAAATGTCTAGTTTAACAGTCTAAACATCTTCTGATCTTAGCTTTTTTAACCAACGTTACTGTTGGACGAGAGACTGATCCCGGTCCTGGTTCTGGAGTTGCTCCATTTCCCATTACTTCTGATCTGCTTTTATTGTTTATGTTCAGACAACGCATTCGGTCTGTTACAGTACTTTTGGAGACAAGAAAAAAGTGCCGTCGAGAATACTTTCAAACATGTTAAACCGCAGATGACGATATGAAGTGTCCGATAATGGAGGTGTGGGACACTGGGGGCATTTCATGGGTTCCACAGACACAGTCGCCCATAACTCAAACCAGGCTGCATAAACAAAACTAAAGTATTTTAGAAAAGTTTAAGACCTGGTTTGACATTTTACACTGTCTGCATAGAATCGGCTAACAGTAAATTAGCTTATTGTTTTATCTGAAACAGGCCAGTGACTATACCAAAGGCAAAAAAGTGTTAGTAGTAGAATAAGTAGTATGTTGTAGCAGTTTAATTTGTGTGCATATTAATATTATAGATATTGTATATTAATTATCTATCCTATTATAATATATCTAATTGTATGTATTTTTAAGGAGCTGTAGTCAAAAGAAGTGAGAAGTTAAGAGAAGTGGGTTAGTTGTGAAGTTAAAATGATTAGTAAATGATTTGATTAGATAATCTACAGAAAATCAATCAGCAATAATTTTTTGTAAAAGATTAATTATATTTTTTTAATCAAATAATTCCTAACATTCTCTTGTTCCAGCTTTCCAAATGAGAATATTTTCTTATCTTTTTGTTTTCAGTCATTTACAATAGTATAATGGAAATATTTGGTGTTAAGACTGTTGGTCTGACAAAACAATTTAAATAAGTCACGTTGCACATTTTTCATTATTTTCTGAAATTTCATAGACAAACATGAATAAGTGCAGGAAATAATCAGCAGATGAGTCGAAAATGAAAACGATCATTAGTTGCAGCCCTACATGAGGGTGCATGCGGATTAGAAACAACTGTGTTTTAGTTTAAGTTAGTTTGGCAGAAGTTTATCTCAGTGCTGAATGCAGCAACCTGATAATGCCCATGATTATGAAAGTAACCTTTATGCCCTGCTGTCTAATTTTTTCAGCCTGGTTTTGCATCTGATCTTCAAGGCAGTGTTGTGCCAAAAATGGACAGCCTGTTAAAGTGAATACCCTGTGGGAATTTACCTAATTTATGTAGGCTGTAAGGCAGCATCTACATTCAAAGCCATTTGTCACTACTAAGACCTTAAAGGTCCCATATTATACAAAACCCATCCTTTTCATGTCTTTTCAACCTAAATGTGTGTCCCCAGTGTGTCTAAAGGGCCAATAATGGATCTGTGTTGCAAAGTATCTCCTCCAACCCTTCAGCACATGCAGTCGTTCCACCGACTTAGAGCTGGAGGTTGTCCAGTATGTCTTGCAGAAAATGCTTACGGTTGTGTAAATAGTTTCTGGTTTTCCCTCTGATGTCCTCTGGCTGCTCTGCCTCAACTCTGTGATTTATGAAGTTTCCTGATGGACAGTTATCTTTACTTGTTGATAATGTTACTATAACTCCTAGCTGCTGCTAACTGTAGCTGCTGTCATCAGCTAGCTCTGCCTGAAACAGCTGTCTAAAGCTCCTGTATTAACATCAGAGGCTTAAAACGAATAGAGGGTGAATAGAGGTGCTGAAGCAATGGGACAGTACGAGAAAGAGAATGTTTGTTTTTTTTAACATTAAAGCTTATAAACATTTTCTAGTAGAAACACAAAAGTTTGAACCTGAAAATGAGCATGATATGGGACCTTTTATAAAGTTTTAATAAAACATAAACTATCAATAGAGATGTTTGGCCACATCTGGAAATGTACATCGAATCGTCAGAAGTTCAGGACTGAAATCAAACAAAATAATATATTCAGGCTCCCCTCAGTTGTTGTAATTAAATGTCACACCTTCCTGTTCCTGAGCTTCCTTTCAAATATGTAATGGTACATGTGTTTGTTATTTTCCCCCTCAGAGCGTTTTTCTGGCTGGTATCTCTGCTGCTGTCGTCTCTGGTGTGGTTCATCTCGGTTCAGATCAGTAATAAGGACAGTGCGGCGCAGCAGAAAGGTCTCCTCATCTTCGGCGTGATCCTGTCCGTCCTGCTGCAGGAAATCTTCCGCTTCGCTTACTACAAGCTGCTGAAGTAAGTCGCTGCCACAGCTGTCTGACAGTTTTACACACAGTCTCTGTTACAACACTACCATAATGATTCTGAATAAATTACGTGTAAGTCTGAGTCTTCACATCCTTCATTATACAATTGTATGTAATATAAACATAATCCTGATGGCAGAAACCACTTGATCAATCAAGATCAAACGATTGCAGGTTATTAAATACTTTTTTAAACTTTTCTTTTTGTTGTAATACAACAAATCAACATATTTTACCCTTATGATATAATGTACTAGTGCTGTCAATCAAACCGTGCCTTCAGAATGCCACTGCCAATAAAACGTCTTAAGGAAGAGGCTAAATATCTTACTAATGATTTAAAACTTATTTTTAGTTTTCTAAGCTCTTTCTGCAGCTGTCTCCCCTGCTCCGTTTCTTTTGTGCATTGCATCGTGGGACAATAACGTTACATTTGACTTTTATCTTACTTAGTTTTGTGTCAGACTACATAAACTACTCAAAACGTGCTTAGCATTAGAATGTAGTGCGGAGCAGGGACACAGCTAATATTTTCTAACACCAGCAGCCACTAGAGGCCAGTAAAGCTTCATAATCTGCCAGTTAATCCTGCAATGAAATGAATGGCCATACGAAGTGTGCATCCAGTATTTATCACACACTGTTGGTAGATAGTAAGAGTGTCCCAGCGTGTTTGCCTGATCTGGTTTCCTACCTTTAGTCTTTTTCTGTTAAAGGTTCGATGTTGCAGCTTGTATCCTCTTCCACCAACATACATGATTCTTGTTGATGTTATTGTTTACAATGCACAGTGAAAATAAGCACTTAAACACTGACGTTTGTGTGTGTTGTCCCGCAGGAAAGCAAATGAAGGCCTCCTCACTCTCAGTCAGGAGGAAACCATGCCGATCTCCATACGGCAGCTGGCCTATGGTACGGTTACTCTACACTTTATATCACCATCTGCTGCTTTTTGACTCAACATATAGACATGTGAGAGTTAAAAAAACATAACTAGATTTCATCCTACATTCATTTTTAGAATGGGGGCACTCTACCAACATCACAGTCAGTTTACTTGTCATGTTTTAAAGAAAAGCCTTTGTTACAAACTTGGACGTTTGGAAGATGTACATGTTTACCAGGCAGAGAAGGTCTATCAAGTTGTTCACTGCTTCATTTTTAGCCATTCTTTTGTTTTATTTTTTATCTGTGTAAAAATTTCCCCATTGTCATAAAAAAACAACACACATAAAGACATGGATCCAAGGATTTCTTTAATTTGGCTATTAAAGAACTGTGACCAAGATTTCTACTTAGGAAGACATTTTAGAGTTCAAAGATATCTGGTGGCCAAACTGTCTCAGTGAGACACATTTTTTGTGACTAATTTACCTAATTAACAAATCTCTACTTTAATTTCTTGTTGCTGATCGGCCAACATATACCCTAATGCAGATATGTCTGTGGAGATTTAAAATCAATAGAGCTGTGCTGCCAAGTATTTTGATAACTGATTAATCACTTTGACTAATAATAAAGAAAAAAAATTCTTTGATTCTAAAATGTGTATATTTTATGGTTTCTTTACTCTGATAGTAAACTTAATGTCTTTAGGTTGCCAAGACATTTGAAGAGATCATATTGGGCTTAGGGATACACCAATTTTGCTTTTTCCAACATTTTAGAGACCAAATAAATCTATTAATCAAGAAAATAGCTGACAATGAAAATAATTGTTAGTTGCAGCCCTTAATGGTGTAAAGATTGCCCTGGTGTAAAATGCAGCAGTGGAATTAAACACTCCTGTGTCGTTGTTTTGTCTCAGTGTCCGGCCTTGGCTTTGGCTTCATGAGTGGAGCGTTCTCGGTGGTGAACATTCTGGCTGACTCTGCAGGGCCGGGGACTGTGGGGATCCATGGAGACTCGCAGCACTACTTCCTGTCCTCAGGTACCAAAGACCACAGAAATATCCAGTTTTTGGACTAAACCAAAACATCTATTAGCTACAGTGTGTACTTGGAGATTGTGTCTTTGTACTCAAACATAGATGACTTTGTGTCCTGGCATAACAGCATGTATTTAGTCTATAAAGTCAACCTGCTGTTTTGGCTCTCGATACATTCAAACTAAGGGTGCAACAACTAATCGGCTAGTCGACAAAAAACGATCATTAAATTCGTTGGCAAGGAATTTATTAATCGATTTGTTCATGACGTCATCGGCCGTAACGACACCGTCATCTTAACGGAGTAAAGTGATAACAAGTTACTAAAAAAACACATCAGCGCTGGTATTAACACCTTCACGACAAGTGTGGATTTAATAAGCGATTCATTTTTTAACTCTTTACCTCCTGTATTATTCAAAAGGGACAAGCAGTAAATCAGTGTATAGTAAGACCAACATAATATTAGATAGATTAAATATGCACTGTTCTTTCTTGTAGCCCAGGCCTGTCCTATAATGACAGTAGGTGATGCTTGAATTGCATGAATTATTATAAGCAATGGAGGAGTAGAAATATCAAATTCTGATAATATGAGAAATATAATGTGAGCGTCATGTCATCAGGTAGGCCTTCCTACAGACCACAAGAAAACCAAGTTCAGCACGGTGTGTTATACATTAAGAGCTCAATAAAAAACCCACAGTTCAACCAGCAATTATCTCAGTTCACATCTCCCAGGAGTCCATCTTTCTATATCCCAGTAAGCAATCAAAAAATACTCAGTTTGAGGTTGAATTCAAAAGTTGGCCAACGAAAATAAAACCAAGTGACGCCTCTTGTGTAATAGACAAGCTTAGTAGCCTAATTCTCCGACAACACCAGAGTTGCCCCACAACCTCCGATGCTAATGAGCAGCACACTGGCTGTAACCAGGCTGTAACTCAGGACAGACCGGGCCTCTTTTGGGCTTGTGCATTTAGTTTGAAAAGCCGTTTCACAGATATTTTCTGAGCTGACTGCTGGGTGTGTGTGTGTGACGCAGGCGCCGATCGCTACAGTACGCTCACCTTACTACACAGGTCTTTCTGTTGTGCATTTTCCTGTCCGTCAAAGCGGCGGATGGCCTGACTTTTTCACCCACCACCAAGTTACCTGTGGGTGCTACTTTCATTCCATGTGTGACACTAAAGTTTCTGTAGTGTCAGCTTCCTGTCAAGCTTAAGGCCATTGTACAACAACAAATCAATTAATTAAAACATTCCCACAGCTTTCCTGGGGGGCAACAACAAGATGGAGTTTACAGAATTTAACACTTCTGCTTTTGCAGCCTTCATGACGATGGCCATCATCCTGCTTCACATGTTCTGGGGCGTCGTCTTCTTCGATGCCTGTGAGAAGCAGCGCTGGTGGGCGGTGGCTGCTGTCGTCATTAGCCACCTCCTCGTGTCCTGCCTGGTGAGTGTTGCTGAGAATTGGCTGGATGGATTTCTTAAGTCCAAGTAGACACAGAAAATAGCACTACATAAAAAAGGAAAACCAGGAGAAGAGCATAAACTAAAGGTGGTCATATTTGTGTTTTCATGTTTTGTGTTGGTGTCATTTTCTTCCTCTTCTCATGCAGACCTTCCAGAACCCCGAGTACGTCGGCAGCCTGGTTCCCACCTACGTCATCTTGTTCCTGATGGGCATATGGGCTTTTTACTCTGCTGGTGGTTCGCTCAGAAACCTAAAACTCTGCCTCACCTGCAAAGACAAGGACCTCCTGCTTGCCAACCACCGGCCTAGATAACGCAGCACACCCTATGGTGTGCAGGACTCTATCCAAAGATCACGAGTTCACACACACACACACACACACACACACACACACACACATTGAACACAGCAAAGATGAAGTGTTAACCTCTCTGTTAATCTGCTGTCTCACTTAAGAGGGATTTTAGTCTCCTAAGTCTAAGAACATAAAAGTGGAAGCAGTGAATGTTTCTCAAATGAAAGGAAACAAAGAAGGGAGATCATTTTGATTCACGCCCAGCTCAGTTTATTTGTATGGATTTAATTTACGTTTATTGATGAGGTTCTATTAAAAAAATACAAAATGTATATTGGGCTAAAAGTGTCCCGTTTGTTTCTTGATGCTCTAAAAGAAACGGGTTAACAAACGTACAAAAGGTAGAAACGGAGGGGACACTCTCTACATTCTGTAAACATTCTACAAAATATTCAACATTTCGGACAGCTATGTTCTTTCAAATGTGTCAAATCATTCAAATGGTGGATTTACCATTTATGAAAAAAAACTGTATATATTTCTGCATTTTTATTTCCCAGGATGTGTAGATAGTGAGAAGTTTATCTTTTTTTCCCCCCTGATGTGATACTCTATCCTTAGTCTGTTTAAGAACTTGCCTTTGATTTGAAATCACAATTAAAGAAGCTGAGAGGGGACATGACTGGTATCTATTTGCTTTATCCCAGTTATCTTGAGGTCATGATTTCATTGCCTCTGTAGGACATAGATTAGGGCTGAAAGATTTTGGAAAATAAGCTAATAGCGTTTTTAAAAAAAAAACAACTAATATTGCAATTGCAATTTAATATGCGATTAATTTTTAAGCCACTCACTCTGAGTCAGTGTATAGTATGACCAACACAATATTAGATAGATTAAACACACACTGTTCTTTCCTGTGAGTCAGGCCTGTGTTATGATGAAATTAGGTGACACATGAATTGCATGAATTATTAAATATGAGAAACTGTGGACAATGAATATCAAATTATAATCATAATAGTAAGAGATCTTTTGAGAGTCAAGTCATGGCATTAAATAATATGATATAATATCAGGTGGGCCAACCTACAGAAAGTGTGTTATACAGTAAGTGTTCAGTACAAAACCCACAGTTCACCCAGCAGTCTTTATCTCAGTTCAAATTTCCTAGGAGTCCATCTCTCAAAAAGAATCAAAAAATACTCAGTTTGAGGTTCAATTCAAAAGTTGGACGATGAAAATAAAACCAAGTGACGCCTCTCATGTTTAATAGACAAGCTTATTAATTCTCCCGACAACACCTTCTGCGCACTGGCTGTAACCTGGGACAGACTGAGCCTCTTTCGAACTTGTGCGCTTGTTTTGAAACGCAGTTTCACAGATATTTCCTGAGCTGACTGGTCCTTGTGTGTGTGCCGCAGGCACTGAGTGCCACAATACGCTGCATTTTTACTGTCCGTCTAAGTGGCGTATGGCCCGACAATTTCACCCACCACCACCATGTTACCTGCAGTGGCGGGTGCTACATTCCTAAAGTTTTTGTAGTGTCAGCTTCTGTCAAGTTTAAGGCCATTGGTACAACATGTCATGGTACAACGTGCAAAGCTGATTGACTGCTTTACTCTCGGGTGTCATGTGACCAGAGTGTAATCGCAGCCGTTTTGATTCGAAAATCTTGTTTTATCACATCGCGATATTATCACATATCCAATAAATCGTTCAGCCCTAGTATAGATTATGTAATCATGACTTGTGGCGATAAATTGTTTTTTCATTCCATGCTTGAGTGTGTATGTCTTAAGCAAACATAAGTTACTAATTTTAAGGCAAAATGCTCAAACTTTTCATTTCAACATATTTAATTTGCACAGTTGTTGTGATCATTACAGTTTTGTTCGTCCTGATACTCCAAATCATACTAACATATCACAGCTGTTCTGAGAGGGAAGCAGCTCAGGCTGAGAGCGAGAGAAACACAACCGCGATTAGAAAATCTTAATGGATCGAGGATTTAGATTTTACCGTCAAAAAGCTCTGATACCTGCAGCGGCTGTCAGCCACCTTCAGTTAACTGCGATCCTTTTTAAGTATTCCTTCTATCTCATGATTGTAAGAATAAAAATGTTTAACAAAGTAACAAATACCGGAGTCCTTATTTGAAGATAACTGGAGTCAAATAAATACACTCAGCTTCCATACAGGGTTTTGGCTGTCACATACTCTCATTCCTGTGTGTACACATACACACAAACCAAATTCATAACACAATGAACAGGTGGATGCGTTGGCTCAGTGATCTTTGAATGTTACATTTCTTTGTTGCCTTTTTTTTTTAAATGTTGGAGTAGTTTGTGAGCGATCGCAGGAGTTATTGAGAACGATGTCCCAAATGTTCCACATTCCAAACAACGAATGTTTGATTTTGCACCTGGTTTTGTTGTTGATCTACTTGTACAGTTTGTGTAGTTCACAGTGTGTTTCATGAGGATGGGATGGATGTTAGCAGCCAGTTAAAGATGTAAATTGTAACCCTTTATTTTGTGTTCAGCATGTTGATTTCCTGCTTTGTGCTGGCACTTGACAGAATTGAGAAGGGCCTTACACTCAATTGCCAGTTTATTAGGTACACGTAGCTGAAACGAATGCGGACGTGTTTAACTGTTCTGTAATAAATCCTACATGAATGGTTATAATGTCCTGTTTTTGTGAAAACTGCCTAGAGATGTGTTGATTTTTTTGATTTTATTTATTTAAAAAGGGACAATGCATATTAATGAACATCTTAGCTTTTCAGCAATGTAAATATGCCAGAATTAGCCCAAAGGCTAATTTACATCTGTAGTCCCCTGTCAGGTCATCGTAACACAGCTAAACATTAAGATTGGAAACAAAAAACAATTTAAAAGATGCCACAAGTTTCAACAACATATTCTAAAAGACATCACAGTTAGCTCTTATATTGAAGAGCTGTTTAGTGCAGGAAGGTGCTGCATCTAGTATGACAGACACACGTACACATACGCAGTAAAGTGCTATTCCATTTACATAAATTGAATTATGTTAAAGTGCTATTTAATGTAGTAAAGTGCTGGATCTGGTATGTTAACCATACATAAACAGATAAAATACAACAGTAAACAA
>JAPMOB010225122.1:0-10495 GCA_029875015.1 Lepomis gibbosus | reverse complement strand
GATACGCCTAATAGTGTGTGTGCGGTTGCGCGCAATGATTGTATAGGCTACTTTTATAGTGGGGGGTCGCGAATCACTTTCACCGTTACTTTTGGGCTGAAAAGTTTGGGAACCCATGCCTTAACACAAGGTGTTCTGTAAAGGACAAAACATCACACCACTCCAGACATGGAAACTTGGAATAAGCCAAAACACATAAAGCAGATAGGCATCAGAATACTGCAAAACATACAACCTCAGTCATTTGGAAAACACAATGAAAACATTAAACAGGTTTTTAACTCAATCACCTACCTAAACATCACAGAGGGTTCCATGTGGCAACTGACAGGCAGAGAAAAAGCAAAAAGGTAGCCATCACAACACAGCTGCCTTAAATAAGCTATCTAATGAGGAGGTTTGATCAGGGTAGAGCTAATTTGATGCTCTAGAGGTGCGTTCAAGAGCATGGCTAAACACCTGGAGGCCTGCATAGAAGCACACACCACTACAGGTGGAAAATAATAAAACTTTGCAAAAAAATTGCAAAAAAGATAAACCTGCAGTGTATCAGTTGCAAGGCTTTAGTCCAAATCAGAGGGATAGGTGAAACACGTGTTTACTCTGTGAGTTACCCGACAAGTGTTAGGCCCTATCTCTATCTTGGATCTCAAGCCTTTTCTTTCCTGCTTAAAGAATGAGGTTTATATTTAGTATGAAAAAAAAACAAAAAAACAACCATGTGGTAGTTCTTCCCCAATGGTTCCTCTTGGAGTTGGAGGTACTATGTCATGGTCTTGGGGTTGTTGGTTTTTATTGTGGTTTTCTTTCATTTCATTTTATTTCATGCCCTGTGTGTTTGTGAGCTTAACTTCCTGTTTAGTTTGTAGTTTTGTCTGCCTCATGTGTCATGTGTTGTTTTCCCTGATTGACTTGTGACTAACTACAATAACACAATTAGAATATATCCAGCATCCATTACCTTGATTCAAACTTCTCATATGTGCGGTTGTGATGATGATGATGATGAGCAGGAAGATGTAGACGCGTTTCGAATAACAGCAACAAATTCAGAAGTGAGCCTCCTCTCATCTGCTGATTTATAAGGGCTAAAGAAGCCTATCTTTTTAAACCTGGGATCGAGCAGTGTCGCCATTGACATAATGCTCATTGATTGCAACGTGTATAGCTTCTTCCTTAACTGTCTTCTCAGACTCTCAGCAATTGACTCTCTGGAGTTTGGACAATTACATCCATTTCCTCCTCCAGTGTGTGGTGAAGCATTGACAAAAGGGGAATGACTTCTGATCCTACCTTTGCAATGGTGCTGCTCTTTAAATAGCCCACTATCTTCCTACAGTTTGCCTGGATGACAGACAACACAGTGTTTTGGTCAAGTGCCTTTTTTTCCGATCAGTCACAAGGCAAGTACCTTTGTGTGAAATACCCCACTGTGACATAAGTGCTGCTTTTACGTGTGCCACAATTTCAGCAGTATGTGCCTAAGGGAAATGCAGCTTCCCTTAAACAACAGAAGGCAAAAAGGTGCTTGCTTCTATGAAATGGTATGTCACAGCTAGATATACATCTGTGCTGATAAAGGTCCACATATCTGATGTTAAACTAACTGCAGATGCCATCTACACAATGGCTTTGGCTTTCTCCTTGGATCTGTCCTCCACCACTGCTTTCAAAGCCTAAAGGAATGAAGAAAACACTCTTGGAATAGCAAATGTGGGGAAATGAGGAAAAATACTTCACGACTTATGCACCTGCCTTGTGGAGTTCAAACCTTTAACAAACTTTCTTAGTCCCCGAATCATCAAACACCCCATTGACCAAAGCCTCATCCACATCATTCTTCTCTCCTGATGACAAAAAAAATGCAGCATTCAATTTCAGCTGTCACTAAGCTGTCACATTTAAAATATTAATGAAGGTTGTCGGATACAAACGGACCATGTCATTTTATGTTTGTAGTAGTGTTGTCACAATACTGGAATTTCTAACTTTGACACAATACCGCGAAAAATATTGATATTCATTACCATTTCTGATTCCACTGGGGTATTGAAAATTGACACAAAAGTGATTAAATTACTGAATATAATTACTGAATTATCTTAGTAAGTAAAGTTAATAGTACTTTGTGTTAAGCAGAACAGCATCAGTTAATTTACATGTAACCTTAGTCAAAGTATTTTCTATGAACTGAAACTCAGTCTGAGATTCCTCAGGTCTGACAGCTCTGAGGGGGATAAGCTTAGTTTTGAGAATTAGCTATTTGTCTGTTAGTCAAACAACAGGACAAGTATCTTATCAACAGCAGTTTACTGGGCCTTCTTGTTTAATACTTTAGTGATGTTGAAATGGGAGACGTCCCCGACCTCTCCTGGTTCTTTATAGTGTGCGTGCCTGTCCTGCAGGTGCGTTGCTCTTTAGATAGCACTGCTCTGTACCTTCACTTTCATATGGGCTTGCTTGTCCCTTTGCCAGCATCCAATCACAAGTAACTGAGCACTAGCCAATCACAGCACAGTTGGGTGGGTCTTGTGTAACTCTGGCAGGGAAAAAATATGCGATTCAAACGGAGTGAATGAGACGAGCAGAAAGCGCTGTGAGAAACAGGAGGTCTTTGAGTCGTTCATTTATAACGTGAGTTCCGTTCATTTGGCAGGCGGAATTCCTGCCAGCGCTAGAGAATGGAAGGCAAGCCGGTTGTCAGGTAATCAGTCACTTGATTGAAATTAATTAGCTATTTTATTATTTATGTGACATTTAACACTAGACCTTCCAGGGTTTGTTGTATACGTGTAACCCTTTATCCAAAATTAAAATTTGCATTCTATTGAACAGCAAGCAGTGATTCTTCTGGTTACAAAAAGAAGTCCGGCTCTATTACAAATAATGGTAAAATGACCCTACTTCTCAGCGCAATAATTACCTCATTAAACACTTTCCTGATGAGTTTATGGTCTCAGTCCTATCAAAAGTGGTCCAAGGTAGAAAACAGCTGGGCACTGTTTTTAACAAATGTTTCTCCAACAGGAATTGTGCATTTGTTAGAGACTGTGATAATGGCAGCAAGGCAGTGTATCTACTGTCAAAAGAAACTTCAGTGTATGTGTTCATGCATGTCACTCACTGCATCAGTGTGGCTCACTGATCTGTTTATAAGAGTTCTTGAAAAACAACAGTTATAAAAGTTAAGGCTCTCCACGATCTTCAAGTCCACGTCCTTGGACAACTCTGACCTTGGCTTCAAATGACTTTACACTATGACCTTAATGACTTAGAATCTTCACACACTCTCCAGCATTATCCTGTCATGACTAACCACTCAACAATGGCTGCTCAGATCCTCTAAAAAAATGTCTTTTGTCATGAATTGATTTGAGGCACATCTGATATTTTTAATCATTTGATCTGTCATTGTTAAATGCAGTGCTTCACAATAACTTTTTTTCTCATTAGCCAATGTGGCTAGTGGTTTTCCATAGTTACTAGCCATGCAGCATTTTCACTAGCCACATTTTTGTTGTTGGGGAAATTACATTTTATATGATTTGAAGTTTACAATGGCTAAAATGTACTAATATCATGAGCTCTGACAAGGTTGTGTGTAAAGCTCCTTTTTTCCTCAGAACTCTGACTTGATTTATGTTTATCATCATGAAGCTCTGCAGTAGCTCTGAGTAACTGGAGATTTGAATTATACAATTATATTTGAGTATACAAGTATTTATTTTACAGATTATTCCCCTACAAACACATCTACTTCTTTTATACATGGCATGACAACTTTTTATTAAAACATAGAATCAACTCTGGAACGGTAGTTAAATGTAGTGATATGATGATATGAAGAGCAGCCCTGCTAGTAGCCTATATGTTGTTTTCTTTAATAAACACCAGCATGTCCCTTAATCATGAAGATATCTATATTTTACAGACTTTAATGGCTCTTTCCTCCTGCTTTTCCCCCCTCAGCTCTGCCATTTCTTTTTCCTTCGTTCACCTGTGCATTAACTGAACGCTGTGTTGATGTGTGTGTGCATGTGACCAGTCTCGTGTGATGACAGACATCATAACATCAAGTTAAAAGCAGGCGGGAGACTGACGGTCTACAGGTCTGTGGGACTGTGGCTGCCCTGTGACAGATTCAATTTTTTTAATATTCTCTTTTACAAAAGTCTGGATGTCATAGGCTATTTGAGGGTGAGAGAGAGAGAGAGACGTGCCTGTTGTGTGGATTCACCTGCTATTTAAAAAGCTTGCTTTGTTATGGCTGCCGCTGGTTAAGTCTGCGAGTTTAATCTCCGCAAAGACTTCTTGTTTACAGTGTCGTTCGTCAGTAGCGCAGACAATAGGCTTCACTAATGGACCAATGAGCAAACACTATGTGCTGGTAGTACTCATGGGAGTTGTAGTGTATTTATGCCTTTGACAAGGTTACAATTTTTCAACAGGCAAAAGTGGCTCGTGGGAGTGACCATGTTATCCGCCGCGCCCGAAATCCACCCGCATTTGGCGGGTGTTAATGTCAAGCCCTGGTTGAATGCAATTATCACCTGGCCTTTGGACCAGTAAGGTCAGAGTAACTTACATTATTTTTTACAGATGAAAAATGTCCACGTTTAATTTTTCTTTTGGAAACGACCACTCCCCAAGACATCCACACTGACCTCATTAGTCCCTCGATGCTATGTATAAACTACAAAAACAACAGCATCAAGGACAACATTTTCAATGTCAGATTCAGCTAATGATTCTCGTGAGATTTGGTTGTTACAGCAAAACTTTCAAGATTCAAAACTTTTCTGCCATACATTTTTGATGTTAGGAATTTGCCTCAGTGTGCAAATGACAGAACAAAAACAATCACAGCGTAACAGGCAAGACACAAAAAAGACAACGCTTAACACATAACCCCCAACCACATAAAACATTACATGTCGTACAGTATATCTGTAGATGTAAGATATTAACGGTACAAAATAAGAATAAAATAAAATGTCAGGTGTTTTTAAACGCAGTAGTAGTTAGTGCTTTGCTTTTGTAAAGTGCTGATGCAGAATTGGGGAGCCATTTAGTAATTGGATGGTTCTGCAGTAAGTGCTGTTGAAGAAACTGGATGTTTCAGTTTTAATGGCCCTGAGTCTTTGTCTTTTCCATGAGGCGAGAGTTGGGGTAGGAGGGGGTTGCTCGGGGTCTGGTATTTTTATTTATCTAACAGATGGGGATGAGTTTGAGGCTGATTATTTTAAGGCGGAGCAAACACTTCTGTCCAGCTGTTGAGCTGTGAAGTTGCCATATCACACAGAAAGGGGGGAACACTTTCTATAGAGGGTATGCATTAACATCTTTTCCCCTCCAGAACACGCTGAACTGAGTGACAAAACATCTGTTACCATGGCTGCGTTTAGCAAACTGGGAGTAAAACAAGTGATTTGCTCAAATTAAGGCAGTTGAACTTGACCATGATCCTTACTGCTTACCAAAGAACCAGTTGTCCAGCTCATCCCCATTTTAGATGTGTTTGTGTTTTCGCTGATTCAAGCTGACTTTGGGTTACTGTGGCATACCCTCTGTTGCAGCTCTGTAGAACTGCAGCATCCCCCCCTCTGGACACCCCAAACTTTTTGAGCTTGATCAAGAAGGAAAAGTGTCCTTTATGAATAATGAATGAATGATTCAGGCTTTCAGCCTACATGCTGTAAAATGTATTTACATGAATACAATACATGTTGATCACCATGTAAGTTACCACTGGCTACTAAGCCTTTTCTCTCATACGCCATAACTTGTTAATATGCATATGTCTGGAACTGTCAACAATAACTGAGACCCATGACAGCTGTGTTAAGTTTTCTAAAATGTGAGAAAATGTAGGTTCACATTTTTATTGCCAGCCTTTCGCAACATCATTAATTTTACTTCAGTCACAGAAGCTAACACGCTTACCTTAATAAAGGCAATGATCAAGCTAGATGACCTCTACAATAAATGTGTTGTATTATTTCATTGATTCAAACATGACTCCCATCATATTGGTTTTTGATTGATCTAAAATGGGTAAAATCGCATTTGACTACAGAGCTGCGCACACCGCATATATTTGCTCAGCACCTCCTTTTGCACGGTCACTCTCCACTCTCACGGCACAGTTACATTGTCATTCTGTGGGAAACACTGTATTTACATACAATAATTGGGATTCATGTAAATATGGGTGGGCGAGGGGGTGAGTGTGATCAAGTATTCTCAGTGTGACAACCCTTTCTATTATTTGGTGACTGGCACCCTTTTGGGACTTTTTGCTTGCTTGGTTATGAAGTAAAATTCCACCATGTTGTTCACCTTTAGATGGCCTGCATTAAAACAACACGTGGTACAGTGTTAAAGATTTTTCCTTATGAATTCTCCTTCACATCTTTCCTTGACCTTATGATGTTTTCAGTCGAGGACAAGGAAAGGTGGTTAGGAAAAGACATTTTTTTTACCTTTGTCCGCAGCCCACCTCTCACTAGCCATGCCCCTCAAGACAGCTCAGAGGAACTAATGCAGTTAAATAAGGCCTACCTTTTCCCATCCAAGCTCAAGCGACATAGGCATGCTGGTCTCTGTAGCTACTGTGGACAGGCAGTAAATTGAGGAATTCAGGGGAGCCATTCCACCTTTGAAACCCTTGTCCCTCAGAACTGCATGCAGCTCGAGGCCTGCCTGCTTGGACACTATCCCTTCGCTGGTTCTAGTGGACTCCAGCGACAACTTCATCAACTCATCTCTGGTCTGTCTTCCTGTAGAACCCCTCACTGAATCTATGGATGTGAACGCCAAAGACAGAAGGCCTGCAACACCTACTACGCCCCTGAAGCTCTTTATAACGCAAGTTAATAACAATTTTGGGCACCACAAGCACCTGTTGTGTTAGGTCAAACATGGCTTAAGTCATTCTTACTGCCTCCAGTCTGCCCTTGCCCCTGGTCTCTATTCTAACGCACCCCTACTTCCTGACCTCAACCTGGTCCCTGGTTCTCAAAGTTCACCTAAAGACAACAACCTGTGTGGGGCTGGTACTTTCTTAACTCTCACCTAAAGACATCAAGCTGCACCTCTCTGCCTTTTTTGCCTTACAACTGTCAGAAGCTGAACAGAATTGCGATTTGGGAAACTGTAAGTTATTAGCTGTGGTGTTGGCATTGGAAGATTGTAGGCACTGGTTAGAGGAAGAAGAGCAGTCTTTTTTGGTGTGGACTGACCAAAAGAACGTAGCTTACCTTCACTCTGCAAAGTGGTTTAACTCCCGCCAGGCACACTGGTCTCTATATTTGGGGAGGTCAATGTCACATTGTCATATCGTCCTGGTTCATGCAACACTAAACCTGACACTCTCCCACCAGTTTGGTCCTGAGACACCGAGTGCAGAGCCAGTGGCCATCCGACCTTCCTCCTGTGTGGTGGCTGCTGCTTCTTGGGACATAGAGACTCTGATGAAGGATGTGCTCAAAGTGATTTAGGTACGGGCCCCTCTAACCATCTCGTGGTTCGTGCCAGATCACATTTTCTTCAGTGGTGTCATTCCTCAAAGTTCATGCATCATCCTCAGTTTCACCGGACCCTCTTCTTCATGTGCCAATGGCTCTGGTGACCCTTCGTATGTCCAGATACCTGAGCCTTAATGTAACTCTGCTCCGTCTGCGCCCGCCATCCCCCAGCGGGCCTCTTACTATTTATTCCATTCCCCACCCGACAACTGGTCAAACACAACAGCCTTACTCCCTCTGAAAGTAACACAGGAATTTTGACTATAGTAGACAGATTTTCCAAAGCTGGTTACTTTGTCCATCTGTCTAAATTGCCCTCTGCCTCTGAGAGTGCAGGATTACTGGTTCAACATGTGTTCAGGCATCACGACATCCCTCTGGATATAGTGTCGGACCAAGGCCGGCAGTTTTCATTACAGGTATGAAAGGCTTCCTGCACAGTTCTGGCTGCCACTACAAGACTAACAGGCAGAGGTCAGTCAGGAACTCAAGGCAGCTCTTCAGTGTGTTACTACATGTAACCCCTCATCCTGGTCGTAACAACTTCCCTGGGTCAATTATCCCCATAACTCCCACTCCTTCTCAGCTACAGGTCTGACACCCTTTACGGTCATGTTGGGTTATGAGTCTCTTCTCTTCCCAGACTAGGAGAAAGAGGTGGCTGTTCTCTCAGTGTTAGCCAACATTTTCCAGTGCCGGCAGGTGTGGAAGGAGACCTGTGCTGCAACGGTCCAATCAGCTCGACCACCATCATACCCCAGCACCCAATTATATACTTGGACAGAAAGTGTGGTCGTCCTCCCAGGATCTCCCTATTCAAGTGGAATCTCGCAAGCTGCATGTTGATCTATTTGAAATTAACCCCTCAGTGATGAACCTTAAGTTGCCTGCATCCATTAACGTACAACTTTTCTAAATTTAAAAATTTTGCTAAGTTTCCAATACTTATTTCTTTTTCACTACAAATTATCTTGGTGGAATAGTTTCCCTCAGGAAGAAAATGGAAAGTCCAGTCCATCTAATATGGAAGGCACTTACATAGCAAAATCAACACTGTTAAGCTTTCTTCCATTGTTGTTTGCATAGTGTGACCTTTATCTGAGCCAGCAAACCGCTCCATGCCAAGGATAAAGTTATTCTATGCAGCTCATTTATTTGGTATTTGAAAAATCACGGTTGGGATATTACATGTGAGTTAGTCATTTTGACCTTTAATATCAGCTCCATCTTTGGGTTGATCCGCATAATTGCATTACTGAAACACAAACACAGATCAGTGGTGTTTCAGATATCACCTCATTTATATTTGATGGGCAGATGGTCACAGCTTGATTTAGAATAAACATAAAGAAAAAAAATCTGTCTAATATGAAATTCATTATTATCATCATGCTATCATCCTTATCATCCTTGTCCTTAAAAGTCCTCCCTGTCTCTTGGAATGATAATCTCTAAAAACAGATATCTGTATATAAATGCAGAATCTGTATGCAAGGGACAAGATTTTGGTAAAGGAAACATTCTTTCTCTGTTTGTAGTCCGGGTAGACTACTTGTACAACATAGTGTGGCGTATATTCATTTTGCAAAACTCAACAAAACAAAACTGCGTGTCTCCTTACTTCCTGTTTGCTCTACAGTATTGTTAGCTTTACTGTCGCTCTCCTTACAGTAGGGTAACCATACATCCTATTTTTCCTGGATGTATCCTCTTTTTGGGACCTAAAAAATGTCTGGCTGTGATTTTTAAATAGACCAAAATGTCCGGGATTCGGCTTTTGCTTTCTACAGCCAGCATTAAATGAGTGTGTTTTTGCACCCACGTCTCGCAAGCCACCACTGGTCAAGTATACACCCTTCATGCAAACATTGGTTAAACTCTTTGTCAATCATTACTCTCAGTACCACAGCAACAGCCAAGAGACCTGACAGAGCAGCAGCTTGATAACAGTGGCATGTGGCTTCTGAACAGCAGTAAAAAAAACTAAAATAACAAACACAAATGTAAATTCACAGATGAATTACAGAAAAAAATCCTGTGTTTTCATCTGGGATTCATGTGAAGCAGAATGCATTACCTTTAAAGAGCATGTGTCAGTGTCAAATATAGATGCTAGAGAGATGACAGTGAGGAGAGATGACATGGTTGGAAGAGATGACAGGGTGAGAGCTTGTGTAATCTCGGGAGACTTGTGGAATTTCAAAATGGCGGTGCGAAGCTAAACAAACATTTCATTCATCAGACAATCTGCCAATTTAATAAATAAATCACAAGAATCCCACCACTCTGGAGGACCTCAAAGACAAGTGTTTTTAGACCTTGAAGTCTACACTGATCAGTGTTTTCAAAGTGGTAAAAACATTGAGCGAATACCGTCCTGTCACTGAAACCTTTGTGGCAGGATGAAATGGCGGCAGTGTAGGTTTTCATCACACGGACAACTCTCTGTGGTGCGTATCACCTCCTGTGAGAGACCCAAGCTTGAACAGCTGGCCTTGCAGTGGATACTAATGCAATTACTAATGACCTCCTAATTGCATCAGACAAAGGACTTGTACTGGTTTTATTAGATCTTAGCTCTGCATTTGATACCATTGACCATCAGATCCTATTACAGAGACTGGAGCATTTCATTGGCATTAAAGGAACCGCTCTAAGCTGGTTTAAGTCCTATTTATCAGATTGATTTCACTTTGTAACGATGAGTCCTCCATACACGCCAAAGTTAGTCATAGTCATAGTCAATCTCTTCACCTTATATGCTTCCTTTAGGCAATATTATCAGGAAACACTCCAATAACTTTCATTGTTATGCAGATGATACTCAATTATATCTATCAACCAAGCCAAATTAACCTAATCAGTTAGCTAAACTTCAAATGTTCCTCCTGGATGACCTTTAATTCTCTAATGTAAAGCTCAGATAAAACTGGTTATTGTTCTGGGGCCCATGGGCGCCGTATAGGGGG
>JAPMOB010225116.1:0-13931 GCA_029875015.1 Lepomis gibbosus | reverse complement strand
ATGTCAAAGTGTCAAAGCCTGCAAGAAATGTTCTAACGGTTAAAAGCTAATGTGGAGCGATTTGTTTACTATCCCATAGTAATGCAGCCACGAGCAGCTAGCTAACGCTACAGTAGCTAGTTACAGTAAATTTACTGTGGTCTAACTGTGACACAATCTTATAATATTCAGTCCAGCTCACTACCCGTTTCATTATTATCCAGTACATGTAGCTGTGCTGACATTGCTGAGCCTCCGTTGACAGATTCACAGCCGCTGTCACTGCCTTTTTTCGGGAGTTCTTTGCCGATATGCTGCTGTCTCACTGCGCTGAATGAAGTAACGTTACGGCGCCGGTGCTGATCCGTCTCTGAGACGGGAACCTTGAAGTAACTGAGCCTGAACATGTCTGAGTGAAAAGCCACAGCCAGCATGCTGTTGTTGTTCGTTTATTGCAGGATTTCTGTATGAAAGCGGTTGTGTTTCGGATTCTGCTCGCTATGAGTTCAAGCGAGCACGCGTACGAGCACACAGCTGGTTGCAATCTTAAAACCACACCGCTAGTGGCCGCTGGAAACTTCATAATGCCCCTTTAATGATGGATAATGTGAAACTTCTGAGTTCTTGTCAAGTTCTCTCGCTCTGGTGAGTAATTACTAGCCCTGAGAGAGGAAGATGTTTTTTAAGAGCTGTATCTTGAAACCCAGGGATAGTCAGCCACTTTGAATTGAAGTAGTAACTGACACATCAACCACACATTGACAAATATTTTCCACACATCACCTGTGTATGTGCAGTGTTAACTTCAAATCCTGCCATGTAGACATCTACATGCCAATGTTCAATCACAATGATAGCGGCACGTGCTATTCAACGGCTGTTCTTAACTCTCTTCAAAATGACAGAACGCAAAACGGATACACGGATGAAGCACACCCGGACTTGAAGGAAGTCGTACCACTCAACAGCTACATGGGTCCGACACACCGCAATGACCCATGTGTCGGTGCAACAACTAACCGACGTAGTCGACAAAAATTGATTATTAAATTTGTTGCCAACGAATTTAGTAGATTATTCGTTTCAATAATCGATAGATTATTCGACTATCAAAATAGTCGTTAGTTGCAGCCCTAGTTCACGCCCACTCATTGCTGCTTGCAGCTTTATTTATTATTATTATTATTATTATTATTATTTCTTTAATATCAATAAGCCTTCTCAGACTTAACACACACAGTTTATTTCAGATTGGAAAAATGACACACCTGACTGTAGCAAGGCAAAACATGTAATGAAATGATGCCACATATCTGCTTCTACCGCAGTAATGCCTCGTCAGCAAGCCTGTAATCAAAAGCAGACCGTCAGTATCAGTGCCAAGCCTTGTACTGGAGGAGTTATTCTGTCTCAGTCTGTAACTGTTTTCATTTACTGTGTATTCCCTCTTTACAATCCAGCAAAATTAGATTTCTTTATTCTTAGTTGGATCCCTATTAGCTTCCATTGCAGCAGTTGCTAATTGTCCTGTGGTCCACATAAAATTATAGAAAACACTGACAGCACACATAACGTAACAACATACATACAGAGTCTAACCAAAAAGGACATATTTAGGAGTTGAAGCAATCAAAATATCAAAGAATTCAAACAATGCATGAGGGTGTTAAGTAAACTGCCTACCTGTATGCACTCTCTGCACTCATTGTGCATGAAATGTGTTTTGGAGGAGTGGGTGTCTCTTTAGTTTCTCCAACATCTCCCACTTAGCTTTAGGAAATGGTGTAAAAAATATCATACTGTATCTCGTCATATTTTATTATTTTCTTCATTTATTTGGAATTTCCATACAAACAAAAAAAGGGGTACAGGAGTCTCCTTTATAAACAGTGCATATGCACTAAAGATGGTGTGTGCCACTTTCTAAGCACACTTTGGGATTTATAAAAAAAAACAAACTTGATAAATAAACAAACACCCGTTTGATTAATATTCCCGGAAGCGGGCAATAAAAAAGATAAGATAAAAAAAAGAGATACCTTAACCTGTACAATTCACACTCCCTGGAACGCACAACAAAATAGCCATGATTTAGATAATAAACAAATTAAGATATCTGTTTTTGCAAAAGAACACCTAAAATATGTTAAACAGTTTTATCTTTAATTTGATCTGTAAATAATACTTGGATACAGTGCAATTTATTGTCATAAATTGACCAAAAGTAAGATAAAGTAAGATAAATTATGTTTAAATTGATGCTGTTTTTCAATGCCTCAGTCGAACAAATACAAGTGCGTAGTTTCATATATCACGTTTGTTGCCTTATCCACATGCTGTTCACCCGTGTGTGGGGAAAAAACACAAGGTATGGAAAAAGATAAAACTATTGAAGATTGTTTTGTCCTAAAAAAACTTAATATTTTTTACCTGAATAAACTGAAGATCTTTAAAAGCGTCTCTCTCAGTGATGACAGGACATCAACATTAAGACTTTACAGTAGATCTTAAGTAGATCTTTTAGTTTAAGTAGATCTTTCAGTGTATAGCTTAGGTATCAAAAAAAAGTCATATTTCTTTTAACTCCACTGCAGCCTTGTTTTTTGAGTGGACTGTTTGTGTAAATAAATGTTTAAACACAGCTGGAATGCATTCCTCAACAGTTGCATTAGGCCGATGGTTTATGTCTGTTGATAGCAGTCTTTCATATCACAAGCTAGAAAGAAGCCGAACAGCAGAAGAAAGATGAATGTCCAAGAAGATCTGGAGTTGGATGTAAAATTCACTTTGTGTGTGTACATATGTGAGAGAGATCCTCTCACTCACTCTGCAAATTATTACCAAAACTTTGTTTTTTTCTTTGTTACAATTAGGCTAGCAGACCCCAGTGCAAGACTATGAGAGGGACTTACATAAAAAGATAAATATTTAATACACAGTTGAAGGCTTTGGATTTTGAGCTGGGGATGAACAAGGCGGACTGAAAGACTAGATGCTGCAGAACCGGGTTGGTGGCTGCTGTGCAGACCAGGGGGGACCGTAGCTGAGAGGCTGAGCCGAGCAGATCCAGAGCAGAATCCGGGAATAGTTTTAGCTGCACAGTTGTCCAGGGCGAACAAGCACGGGGTGAGCGCTATTTCTGGTAGCGGAACTAAAACAATGCGTTATTATGCATAAATTGCTTTTAATTCTAAATGATCTTCCTCTGCAATAGGCCTAATAGAATTATTTAAAGTCTCATTCTGATTCTGACCCCAAAATTGAAAATCAAATACCTACCCAACAGACAAATATTTCAATATCCAGGTCCAGCCCTAGCAACAAATATTAATAAAAATAATTAGGGGCGTTTCCCTGACTCTTTAAAGGCTGCTATGGGTATGTAAAGGCTGAGACATAGAGTTGATTGTGATTTATAAAGACAAATTGGTGTAGGTCGTGTGTGCGTGCACTGTTTTATAAATCAGAATATTTTTGTGCACACACTTCCTATGTTATGTCCGTACGCATCGTTTAGTAGTCTTTCTTATGCACCTTTTCATAAATGAGACTCCAGCTCTGTATTTCACTCAATGTTTTCTTGTCACCAACTTAGCGTTGAATTACCACCATCATCTGTTAAAACATCAGTCTGCTTAAAGAAATAAAAACACATTTTCATTGCATTTTAAAATATTAGACCATGGAATAGAGAAAGTATCGAATGTTGCTCCATGTGCAAAAATGGTTTAATGCGTTGTCCACATACATAGAGACTGAAAATGCTGAGAGCAGTCCGCCACTACAGTCTTGTGATAAGTAATAATCTGATAAACGGCCATAAACATAATTGATGATAAGTAATGCTCATCTCGTGCCAGCTAACTGTTTATGGTTGTAGAGATGGATACAGTCTCAGGCCAGTGTGTAACTCATTTGAAGCTCCCTCCAGTATATTCCAGCTGTGGCCTATCATCTTCATTTCAGCTGCTACTTCCACCCTTCATGTATTCTTCCTCTGTTCATTGTAGGATGCATGTGACAGCTTGTCTTGTGATGATATTTAAAATTTCCGACACCCTATGTACGGCCTCTTTCTGCATAAAAATTCACCAAATATAATTTAATTAAGGAACGTTTATTTCAATACTGAGAACATACACAAGAAGACACATACTCCAAAAATGATATATGAAGATACTATGACTAATTTAATTATGTAAGGTATAATCAGACACTTTTGAAAGGAAGGAAATGTATGTCAAAATGAGTCATTTTACTGTGACTAAGATGTTTAAATTAGGCATTTTAATCGTATTCTGATTGTAAGTGGATAAAAGTAAATGTTGTCATATGAGATGATGAGTTAAGGATGCCAGTTTCTCTACACAACACTAACAGGCACTCAAATCTCACTTTTTGTGACTGATAGTGGCTTAACTTGCTGGTGAATTGATTGATTGATACTGATCTCATATTCAGTAACTTCAGTAACGTTTGTTAGGTCAGAAAGCTGTGTTAGCAGTACATGCTGTAAAACCCTGCTAGCTTCACTCAGAGAGTCTTTCCTCTTATGAAATTATGTGCCTGAATTACAGTATATTCTAAACTTTTTACTTGCGCTCATTCTTACCTGCAATTCTTATTTACAGGTGGATGTTTGTTTTAAGCAGCACATGGCCTGTATTCTGCTGACAGACATGGACCCACCCACCTCCAGTCCTACAGCACATTACAATGGCCTTCCTCCTGACCTTGACCCAGCCACTAGACCTGACACCAAGCAGGATATGGAGGCCACCTGCCTGACTGTCCGCCTTTACTACCTGGGGAAGGATGGAGGAGGGAGCGGGGCCAACAGTTCAGAAACACTGCTTACGTTTCCACCTGGGGAGTACGTAGCAGAGGATCTGTGTGTCAGTGCAGCGAAAGCATGTGGTGAGTCACAAGAGGATTTCAGTGCTCATGTCTACACACTCACACAAAATATAGTTCAGTTTATTCATATAAAGGTTGACCAGTTTTTGAACATTGGTTTAATATGGCTTATATGTTAATAAATAAAACAAATATATATTAGGACATGGGTGATGTTGTGGTTGGGTGGGTGGGTAGGATGGATAAAAAGATAGTATTTATTTGTGTTATAGAATTTGTTGAGATAGCACTCTTACTCTAAATTGGTAAGGCTGAATAAACATGGCTTTATTAAAAATTAATTATAATGTTTCTGTACAATTATTTTTCATTATACAGACATTGGAAATGAAAGGCACATTCACATTCAGGTATTCAGGCTTGTGGTGACACTATTGTAAAGTATCATATTGAAACATAAGTATGAACAGAAAAGTATTTACTGAGACATATTATGCTGATTTCCAGCTCAGTATTTTATTCTAGGACTCCACTAGAGTAGCTTTGCATGATTCACAGCTTTAAAAAATCCAATCTTATATTGGCCCTTTATGCAGCCCGTCAGTTCATTCCGTCTTTAAGAACCTCCTCCCTAAAAAGCCCGCTTTCTTCTGATTGGCCAACCACAGGAAGCCTACAGAGGGGCAGCACCCAGTGCTTGTGAGCCACTCGGCCTCATCCTTTTGCTGTTGGGTTCCAAGACATGTGACAGCTATAGTGGCTTCTTTCTAGGGGCCCGTGTAGGTACCATATATGCTTGGCCTGGTCGATCTGCTGCCTCACTGATTCACTGATTACTGTACAAAAACACACAACTTTTGTAACTTTATTCTAGATAGACAGATAGCTTTAAAGTATACTCTATAACTATAGTATATTGTATACTGAAATGTATAACTGCTGCTAACTGAGCTACTTAGGTAATCGCAGCTACAGTTAACAGCCACAAGTAAAGCCATCTGTCCATCAAGAAACTAACTTGCCTTCACTAATGTTACTGAAAAAGCAGAGCAGTCATGAGCTGAAAAGGCTCTCAGTGTGTCCTACACATAGGCTTTACTTGGGCGGGCCGCCCAGGTTTTGACTGCAGCGCTGCGCAGCGTATATTCGCTCCCCTCACTTGGTCGCTCCCTCTTTCTCTTGTGCGCGCAAACAGGGACCCGTCTGTGAATTGAATGGTTGGTATCATAAACACTGCTGCACAAATCTGTCCAACACAACTCTGTCAGTGTAGGAGACCCACCTTCAAAAAAGTTATTAGCAAGCATGTAAGGACCCTGCTTTTCTCAGGTTGCACTAAGTTGGAGCCACACTTTTGTCTAGTCTCACGGCATTTTTCTTTGCAAATGCCGCGAGATCAGTCATTGATCTCAGCTTACAGTAAGCTCACGCAGGTAGAATGTCTCCGACTTGAGGGCGCCGTTTTTATACCCCGCCCTTGCAGTCACCTGCAGCTCACGTTAGACTGTGAAGTCGGCGAAAGTCTGAGACAGCAGTGAGTGGTAAATCTACCTGGCCAGTCAACAAACCTAATTTCTTGACTGGCCAGGTAGATTTATTAAGAAATGATATTTACTAAATTATTCAGTAAAACCAGATATTATTGTGACTTTGCCTCTGACGGACAACATGGAAAAGCCAAGAGTATGAAACACTGTCTCTATTTCTAAGTTTATACAAACATTGACAAAGGAAAACACTTAATTCTCTATGTGACCCTCGTCAAAACTGCCTGCCAACAATAATATCTGGCCCACTGCCAGATTATAAATAATTATAATTTATATCAAAATATAAATAAAAACGTAGATAGCTTTGTTTAAAAATAGATCTCAGTCATGACAGCAACAGTTACTCACATAATCACTTCCTTTTTAGTGGTTTTTCCACTCAAATTTCCACTATAAGAGGTTTTCTCCACGTCTTTTACATCCACAAGCCACGTCTCTGTGCGTAACCGGCGTGAGCTAGTGTTTACATCACCACAGCCAATTACAATAACTTTTAGATGTGGGCACATCAAGAATGCTGCATGCTTATTGGCTCATTGACGTTAACAAGAACTTTTAGGTATTGAACTTTGGTACCGAAAGACAAGACATTTTTTGATACTCGGTGGTTTTAAGGCAATTCGGACGGTGCCTAAAAAGTATTGAACTCGATACTCAGCACTAACCGTAAGAGCAGTCTGAAGCCTGAGTTTTTTGCTCAAAGGGACTTTTACATGCATTTACCTCATTATTTTAAACATTGGCCATGTTTAGTATGAACAGCTGACATTGTAGCATTATACATGAAAGACAAGGATTATATGTGCAGAAGTGTTGCTATTTGCGTCAATGCATTTGTCTGTGTGGATCCAAGGTTGATACATTACCTTTTACATTCAACACAATTTACCTGCACTCAGCCCTGAGAAAGTGCATGATGTCACATTTCTTATGTGGATAATAAATGAATATTTACTCTAAATAATACTATAAATAGTGTGATAGAGCGACGCTTTTTTGGGTGTTGTTTATTTCTAATCTGCTCTAGCTCCTCTAACTTTTTGAACACATATGGAAATAATAATGGTCAAAAATTATTTAAAATTGCATTTTGGGGGGGCACCATTTTTTCACAAATCCTTTTCTGTATACAGAAAACACATGGGAAAAACATAGTAAAGCAAGCAAAGCTCAGAGACTCAGCATTGCAGCTTTTGGCAGCTTGTTGTGGGCCAACTCCTTATCACGCTGTTGAATATCCAGAGAAAAGTTGGGCTTTTTTAGTTCACTTCAATAGCTAAAAATTCTTGGCACTAACTTTAAATTGCCATGTAGTGGCAGCGCAGTTTAAGGCTCTGAGCCATGTTCCCCTTGGTTTACATTAATTTAAGTCATCCAGGTAAAGTAAATAATCAAACGGATTGGTTGTGAAGCGTTTAATGTTTATTTTCATGTCAGATATGGGGTAGTAAGCGTTGACAATGTGAAGTTGCAAATCTTCCTTATGAATCAGTCTCATCAGCCAAGAAGTCACCTTTCCCTGGTGCCCTCTGAAGATGATGTAATTCTGATATACTAAATAAATATGTTTGAAGTAAATGATTATGGACCTCTAACCCATTCCATCATGTTTCATGCAGGAAAATACTGTTTGTGTGTTAATTATTCACACACAATTGTATGTGTACTTTCTTGTATCTTTCTAAGGTCAAATTTCTCCAACTGTATTTCTTTACCAAGAATTTCCTGGTAAAGAAGATGACAAAGGTGAGTCAGGCGTCAGGGATGATCCAGTATTGTTAAACAGAACTACGGAGTTCAGCCTGGGTTTTGGCCTTCTTTTTCTAGCAAATTCATTTCAGGAAGTTACGACTCTGTATCAAGAAACTAACTTTCCTACACAACCGAAAAAGAAGAATAGTCATGAGCAGAAGCATCTCACATAACCAGAGCAATTTCCACACTTGGTTTTTAGTGCTGTGCCAGCGCTGGAGAAAGCACTATGAGCAGTATGGTCGAATAATTTTTGATAGACTGAGCGGGTGGATGGATCTGTCCCTATACATCGTTGATCAAATGCCAGTATAAGGACATCCACCCCAACATCAGCTAGGCAGGGTAGTAGAAAAAAACATTAGAAACATAGTATTCAGGGCAGTCTGAAGCCTGAGCTTGTTGCTCAGAGGAATTAATTTTACATGCATTTTCCTCATTATTTTTAACTTTGACCATGTTTAGTGTAAAAAGCCAACATTGTAACACACAACAGAAAAGTCTTTATGTGCAACTGCTTCTAAAAGAAATTTTGCTGTTTGCATCAAGTATTTTTCTGTGTTGATCGTAGACTGGACCACAGTTACGGACACAGTATGTTTCCACTCAACAAAATTTCCCTGCGTTCGGCCACATAAAAAGGACATGTCACATTTCTGATGTGGCCATTAAATAAATATTGATCAGAGAAATCACAAACTATAATTAAAACTGCAAGCAGCGTTGGGCGGGCCCTCGCACGTGTAGCGCTTCGGGGTGTGAGGCGGCCGCGTTGCATATTGTGGAGCTCTGCGGGTGCGGCTGTGAATTTGCTACACGCTTTAGACGCTGCATGAAATTGTTATACGTCACTTCCTGTGTCCCCTTTGTGGCGCTACATAGCACTTGGCCCTATGAATATAAATTAAAATTGCCGTGTAGATTGCCCATTGACGAAAACTCACAGATAGCACAACTTTTCATCGTCAATGCCTTCAGAAGGCACAGCAGAAATTTGAAGTCAGTCGGACTAAATTCCTAGGAGGAGTTAGTTAAAGTACAGAGTGTGTAAATCGCCAAAAACGACCATTAAATCCAAAATGGTTGACTTCCTGTTGGGTTTAGGCAATGGTTCCAACAGGCTTTTTTGTGCGTCTGGACATGATACACGTACCACAGAAATTTCGTACATGTGGGTGAAACTTTGTCCAGGGAGCCATTTTGCCATGCCCATGAGCGAAACCCATAAAATACGAAATTTTTCGCTGCGTCTGAATTATGTGCAAAGTTTGGTGAGTTTTCGAGTATGTTTAAGCCCCCACACTTGAGCTTACTTTGCAGGGGGAAAAAAATCCTTACAATTTCAATAGGGTCCTCGCATGGTTCGTGCTCGGGCCCTAAATAGTGTGAGAGTGATGCTACAGTTTGTAATCTACTTGTGTGATACTGCACTAAAAATGGTGAAGAAAAAAACTACAATAATAACTAATCCGCACATCCACTCGGTCAAAGTTGAACAAAGGTGAGCTCGGACTTGTGAATCCGCCGGAGCCATCTGGAGATTGCGCCAAAACAGGAAACACATGCTTGAATTTGTCCAGCATACAGGCTTTAATCAAAGTAAATGGAAAACTAAGTGCAAATTTTTTGGAGAGAAGTGTAATGTGACCATACAGTGTTAGGATGAGCAGTTGACCTACCACCTGTCAATCTGTCAATCAAGCAAGCACATGCCCAAAGCGCACGACCAAGACACACATGAGAAACATTTTAATTAGTACATCCCTTTACACAAAATGAGGGAATATCTTTTGGAAGAATGTTGTCTATGCCTCCAGTAGAGACTCTGAGAAGCACTGTAGCTGTTGGCAGCTTTTTGTGGCTCAACTCCTTATCAGGACATGTTTTTTTCCTTTAATTTGTCTACAGTTTGTAAATCCAGAGAAAAGTTGGGTATTTTTTATTCACTTCAATATAGTGTATATAAAAATATTTATATAAAAATTCCAACATCCAGTAGTCCATGTCCATGTAGTGGCAGTGCAGTTTAAGGCTCTGAGCCATGACCTCATTGGTTTACATTAATCTTAGTTAATCTTAGTTATCCAGGTAATAAGAGAGTAATAATCAAACGGACTGGTTTAGAATCATTTAATGTTTATTTTCATGTCAGATGTGGGTGTTAGGCATTACCTTTAACCCATTCCATCATGTGTCATGCAGGTAAGTCCTGTTTGTGTGTTCAGCATTCACACAATTGTAAGTGCACTAAGATCAAATTACTCCTTCTGCATTTTTTAAAAATAATTTCCTAGCAAAGAAATTGACATAGCTGTCAGAGCTGATCCAGTGTTTATATTGTAAAAAAGAACTACAGTATTCAGCCTGGCTTTTCTTTTTCTCTTTCTAGCAAATTCAAATCAGGAAGTTGTCGACTGTTGTCTGTTTTCTTCTTTGCCTTCGCTCTATCTCTCTCGGCCATACACTCTTGCTCCATTCCCTTGTGAGCCGATAAGACACAGCCTTTCTTTTTTCTTTTTATCTTCCTCTTTTTCTGTCTCTCCTTGCTTTTCTTTTTTTTAAACTTCACTTGTTCTCTTGTTTGTCTGTTTTGCAGACTTCTATCTATTATACATATGTCACCCATTCTACCTTTCATGGTTTAACTAACATCAAAATAACAATCGTGATGGATTTCTTTTGTGCATTGTCTATCTGGTTAACTTTTACTCTTAACTTTTTAGGTAGCTTCGTTTTAGGATATTGTAAAAGTTAGAGTAGAACCATAAATGTCAGATTTGCTAATGCATGGGGATGTCACATCAGACATATATAACCTCCTCAGCAGTCAGACCTAATATGATTGGACTTTTCTACTATATTTTTCTACCTTTTTTGTCCTCACACAGTATGTTTTCAGTACAGTAAGAATAAATCAGCTCTTCAGAATGTGAATATAACCAAACTGTTAAATAGGTAATTGATAATATGATATTATTAGGTGTTCTGTTATTTTGTCCAACCTCTGAATAAAGTGGTATGGTAAGTATATTGTTAAGCCGTACAACATATAGCAGGTTGAATCTCAGCCTCTAAGGTGTGAAAACACTAATTATTCTGCAGTGCATTGCTTACTTACTTGATTATTTGATATATGATAAAATACAAGGTAGGACTTACATGCTTACTACTTTGGCTTTACTTCTCCTTTTGTGGTTCAGCATACTTCCTCTTAAACATCTTCACACTTATTGCTTCATTCTTGTGAGTGCTTCCTGCTGATGACATTTTCTGTCTGCTAATACCTCACTTGGCCCGACTGATAAAACCTTTCTACTGTTGATGCTGGTGTTTTGAAGATGGAATGAGGAATGTGGGAACAGCCAGGAATAAAAAACAGACATGTGGAACTGATATTGAGCAGGGAAGCTAATTTTCCTTTTCATTGTGTTAACACAACTAACTCCACTACGTGGAAAAGTTAGTTGTTGTCATGTGTCATTGTCAAAGCACAGTTTTTTTTGCAGCCTGCAGTGCTACCACAACACAAGTCTGTATGTGTGTGTGTGTGTGTGTGTGTGTGTGTAAACATGCAGTACACGCATGACTTTGTCTATGTCTAAATATTGGACAGTTGTTGTTTTTTAGTGGCAGCTATTCTATTTTTCTACTTTTTTATGTCCTTAAGAGGGTTAACCCTCCCTGATCTTTGAAAAAGTTGTGGTAGAAGCTATAGCAGTGTGATTAGTTTTGGTGACTTTTAGTAGCTCTGACATATTTCCTTTCTCTTTCCAGGGATTGCTCCATTGTACTTCAACTTGTTTGGCCTGATGAGGGAGAGTGACCGAATATGGTTCCCTCCGAATCATATCTTTAAACTGCACCAGCCAGCCAGTGAGAGCCTGCACTTCAGAATCAGGTACATATGTTTAGTATGTCTTTTTTCCCGTCCTTTAATCTGCCTGTGTGTTGTTTTTATGCTTTGATTCATTTTCTTACTGGATCTTTTCTGGTCTTCTTTTCTGTCCAGATACTATTTTCCTGGATGGTATAACAGCGGCAGTTCAATGTACGCCCATCGCTATGGCATGTCCAAGGAGATGGAGAGCCCTGTGATGGATGACTGTGTCATGGCATACCATTTTTTCCAGGTTAGTCTTTATGACTTCACACCTCATATAAACATTAAGTCAGTTATTTTCTTGTATTTTGTCATTTTAAATTTGTTCCACATAATTCTTTGTACGTGTGTTATAAAAATTAGGGTGCGTTCTTAGTCTGGATCATTTATGGTTTCTTTACTTAAACCGGATACATTACCAGAGGACAGCATCTTCAAGACTAATGCCCCCTCTTTCACCTCCATCAGAATCTTTCTGTTTTTCTGTTTAGGTTTTTTTTTAATGACAAGCAGAAATATTGGTTGGAGGGAGATAAAATATGCTTATTTCCCTTTCTCAGAGACTGGCTGCCTATCTGTCATGTCAGCCACTCTTGGGTGTAAGTTAAGAAACCAGGATGTGGGGTAGTAAGAGTCTTTCAGAAGCACAAATGGGGAACAAGCGTATGTCAGGGTTCTTTTAGCTCGTGTCGCGTACTTGTGTGTGTGTGTGTGTGTGTGTGTGTGTGTGTGTGTGTGTGTGTGTGCGTTTTAAATACTTTTAGCTTTCTTTTTTCCTTTCCCACATGCTTGTGTGAACTTGACACACACAGCTCTGTTCAACTTTGTTTTTATCTTCACTTGTCACATTGATACGATAAAATGTGTGCTAACAGATTAGCCTACTGAATGTTTACCACATACAGATCGAGCTTGACAGTCACAACAACCTAACTGGTGATGAGTCTTCCGCATTTAAAATATAAGTTCTATTTCATTCTTTCTGACCGCCAGAGGCAGTGCTTAACATTGGAGGTTGTCCGTCTCGCGCACGTCGATTATTTAAAATCAACAAAGTCACCTGTGACCTGGAATGATGTGGTGCCTAGCTTATATAAACCCACGTCATCATGGAAATGCCCCTTGATTCTTCTCGCAGTTAATCTGCGAATGCAGGTTGAATTGAAGGAAGGAAGGAAGGAAGAAAGAATAGCCATCATATTGTCACTAGAAGCCCTGCAACCGCATGGTTGGAGCTACGGTTTTGTCCTCCAAGGGCTGCGATTAATTAGTGCGGCTGCGTTTCTAAACCTGCTGTTGGATCGGTGTTTTCGCCAGCACTCAGCACAGATTACGGACAAGCTAGCGCGTATCTCTCCAGCTCTGAAGTTAGACCGGTGAGATATGTGTCTCCTTAGTTAAAAATAAGCATTTTTTTTGAGTGTGGAGTCTGTTTTCGGGTCTTCTTCAGATTCAGATTCGTCTTTATTATCACATGTACAGGTACACAGTGAAATGTGTTTCTTGGAGAAGCCTCCGGGCTGAAGTTAAAAAATCCAGCGCTGCCACTCGCTTTCCCGAAAAGTTAAAATTAATGCACACAGCAGCAAAGGGTATACATGACATACAATACGTAACATCATAATGCACAAGACAACACACAGCACATGTGGTCACATGATGGGATTTTTTGAGGTGATTTGTAAGGGAGACAAATAAGAAGAAGCGTATCCGAGACAGTCAGTAAGGGGGTAGGGGGGAGGGGTAGGGATAGGGAATGTATGGTGTGAGTAAGATAATGAGTCTGTGTTTGTTATGTATGAGGCGTCAGACTGTTGTTAGAAAAAGTTCAGTTCAATTCGGTCTTGTCCTTGAGGGGAGATAATCCAGCTGGGAAGGCCAGCTGCAAGTTGTTTTCCCGATCGGGTGAAGGG
>JAPMOB010225115.1:0-11133 GCA_029875015.1 Lepomis gibbosus | reverse complement strand
CTTGGTGCACAGTATGAGTCCTTCACTAAGGCATAATGAAGCTTCACTGTTTAGTCACAAATTATTAATGATAAATCAAGTATAAAACCTCCATAAATGCTTATTATGTAAATTACCATTGAGAAAGGTTTATAAAAAATGTCAATATCACTTCTCATTTCCTGAGATTTATGTACCTGATCCTGTTTCTGTCAGGACTTGGACAAAAAATGACTAATCCCCTTAAAAATAAAAATAACTTGTGGTCCTTTTTTTGCCCTGTGTATTCTCACTTCACATTTCATCAGCAGACAGAACAAACACCCATAGTTTTTAATTAGCGGCATGTCCATAATCTTTATTATCTCCCTCCTTTTTTATTTGGCTATCAGATTAATACCCATTTATTTTGTTGTCAGATTTCAGCCTGGTTGGGAGAGAGTGGTGTGGGAGGATTTCTCATTAAATCCCAAACAAAAATGTTTTCCTTGCTTCTAACATGTGTGCAGTTTTGGGAGTCCCAACAATGAATGAGTATTAGTGTGACGATGAGCCTGCTTTTACTGTTTCCCCCCAAGTTCATAATTTTACATATTAAAATAACTTAAGGCTTTTTATGTGTCTAGCTCTCTCTCTCTCATTCCCTCTCATCAGTAACCAAACCCAGTTGACAGCTTCAATTAAACCCTGTGAAATCGCCCCACTATCTATCTCCCTCTGGGGCTATTTAGCTGTGTTTAGCTCCCTGCAAGCTGGGCTTGTCGCCAGGCAAACTTTAGAGACTGTTTCATGTTCCTTCTTAAAATGTAGGCCAACCTAGCCCCATGTGCCACCTGGCCAGCCTCAGAGAACATAGACTAAAGTATGTGTTCACACTGTCTGTCGCAATCTGCTCCTCAGTTCCCCTCGGCCCCTTTCTCAGCCCCTGCTCGCTTCTCCCAGGCCTGCGCTTTCCTTCAACTCCCCAGACTTGCCATCCTCTAGCTGTCCACCGGGTGTCCTCGGACTTTCCCTTCTTTCCTCATCTCCTGACTGCCCCACCCATTCACACACCTGTTCCTATTTCTCAGCAGCCCTGCACTGACCTGAGCTTCCCCACTCACTTCCCCACCTGCAACTAATTTCCGAATCACCCTCCAGCATATAGCCTATACTAGTTCACATCCATTGTTCCTGGCCAGATTATTAAATCATATTGCTGACTTAGTTAGCTTTTTTTTTGCCTTTTAGACCTTGCCTGTTTTTTGGACACTTGATTCTTACCTGCTCCTTTTGCCTGTTTGGACTGCCTTCTCTGGTTTTGACCCGTGCCTGCCTCACCATCTTTTAAGCCTTTGTACCTCATTGTGCGAATAAAACCACTGAACTGCATCAGCTGTACCTCAGGCGTCTGCATTTTGGTCCCATCTCGTGTGTTCTTGTTACCCTGCTGGTACCAGTGGTGACACAGTCACTTAACCTTGGTGATAAGTTTGATCTGGTTGCATTTAGTGGTCACAATCAGCAAGTGTACAAAAAAGAAAGAAGGTAAAATGTGGATTCTTCCCCTGCTGGTAAATATTAGAATACTTTATTTAGCTGATAAGTTAACATTTTTGTTGACTCAAAGGCCAACTGATTAAAAACATTGCATCGCCTTGCATCTTGTTTAAAGTTGAACTTTAAAACATACCACAGTCTATAATTACAAGAGGACAAAATAACATCAGACAGATAAAACAAAATAGCATACCATTTTCTAGTTTTCTCAATTTAAAGAATTTTACTAAAGAATAGGAAACAAGACTAGAATGGGCATTTCCTTAAGAAAATGCGTGTGAGAGCTGCCAGCTATTTTTTTCAATTTTTGCATATTTCTCCATCAGCTAAGAGACTCAATGACGTGCTGCACTCTTGTTCAGCAAACATATGTGTTAAGTTTGGCCCCCTTTTCGTTAACATGCTGTGAGCAGGGTTTTATTCATCAATCTCTGGTTCCGGAGAAAGAGCAAGACCTCAACCACCGGACTTTCGACTTCTGACCTCAAAGCCTTTCAGTTGCATGGTGGTGCATGATGCCAAATGTAAATAATAAACATGGCTGACCATGACAAACATATGTTTCTTGGGCAAGTTCATGCACAGTTAAACCCCCAGCATTGCATTGATCTCAGGCTAATTAAAATGATTGGCAATTTTATTAAAAATAAGTGATAAATATATGTTACTCGTTTACTGTGTATCCATAGATACATCAGTTGGTAATCCTCAAAAGCCAGGAAAAGTTGTAAGCCATATTTCCAAATTTTTTTCACATTTCTGGGCATTTTTAACATTTTCCTGAATAACTTTTGGGCAGTGAAGATGACTTTACTGTAACCACCTAATAACACTGACAAAATATTTCTACATCAATTTACATGCAGAACACGTTTTACTTTTAGATACTAGTAGGTATTATTTTAATTTAGTACTTTACTTTTTAGTACTTTACTTTTAGTTTATGGTTTACCATTTACAATGTGTGCATCCATGGGAGCTGCCATTGTTATGTGACGTCATTCGATGGCTACTCGTGAAGTTGGGGTACATATTTTTTCTCAGAGTTCACAAGTAGAAAATCCGACTTCAAGAGGCGTTCCATAGTACTTTCCATAGTAACTTTCTTCACTGCCATGCATCATGGGAATTCTGAGGGACGGGGTGATATAGAGGAGCATTTCAAATATGAATACAGCAGCACATATCCCACTTTTTGAACGTTTTGAAGGGCCTATGTTAATGTTTTTTGTTCATAATAGTGCACAATTATTTGTCATTATAGTGAGGCGTACAATAAATGTCCGCAGTTAAATGAAACTGTAGTGCAATAAATACAATGAAAGCATTAGAATTTAAAATGTGGTCTATTTTGTTCTTTTAAAGTTTAACATGCAGAAATTGAAAATCTGGGAACAAGGGTTTCCTGTTTAATCTTTAAAAATTGTTTGTGGGAAGACCCCTTATTAATTTAACCCCAACAGTCTCTATCACATCATGTTGGTCATCACAACCACACGTCTACCTGTACCTGTATAATTAAAAAAAAAACATGACTGTAAAATTTAACCTGCGATCTGCCACATGTAATTGTAGCTTGATAATGTGCAACATCACTCCAGTTAGCGACTATAAATGGGACAGACAGTTGCTGCCCTCAGATGGCTTTGAAGAGAGTCACCAGAATAATAACTGTTGTAATAATCACTCATTAATCGTTATTCAGTCTAGCTGGAATTAATATCATAATCGGTATAAAACTTATTGTCTGTGTGATTCCATGTCAGCTGGTTGAATAACAGGCAGGTTCACTAGCCTTGTTTAGTCTATTTGAACCGAACTCTGGAGCGTTTACCGTGTTAGTGCGTTTCATTTGGTGTCAAAGCCAGACACCGCTCTCTGGTCTCATACTGCTATGAAGCGAACTCTAGAGTGGATAATTGTTAATGTGAACACCATTTGAACTGTATGTGTACTTTTGTATGTGTAATTTCAATGGTTAAAAATGTTTCTCTTCCTGTTTTGGTGTATTTGCTACCAAAATGTTGACTAGCAGGGGACAAACCTGCACGCACAACGGCATGAGATGCCTCCTGAATATTTGGGCTGAGGAAAACGTTTCTCAGTTACTAGAAAAAGTGCATAAGAACACTGTGGTAAAAAATCAAAATATTCAGCAATAAAAAGAAGGAGAATGGATTCCAGCAATCTGTTGAGCACTGCTGTGTGAAAGTTAAAAAACTGCTCAAAGAGATCATTAAAGCACTGTAGTATGCTTTTGTTTACAGTTTCTGGACCATTTGAGTTTTGCCTTTGTGAATGCAAAGTGGACCAGTTGGTTTGATTCAGGAACCGGACCTTTATGTTTCCTTCTCCCTTTTTGTGGGGAAGGTCTCCCCTCCTTGAATCTTGTCTTGGATACCGTTTTGCACAACATTGAATCTGTATGGGAGCTTGCTGCTTGTGTTCCTCAAGCTAAAGGAATGTGGTCCTTTGATGCTGGGCCACCCAAAAAGAAAAATATCCATCTGGCAGATTGATTCTGCCTTCATTTGCTTTGAGGGGGCACATTTACTCATCACAGATGATGACAAATGTATTGCTGTTTCCAGAACTATTGAAAATGGCTGTATTTGCACAGTAGCATTGTTTCAATAATGTGCACATGCATGTGTGTGTTGTTCTGTGGAAGGGGTTATTTGATGATTGGCTGAGGCAGTCCTCCTCTGAGAGACTACGCTGGAAAAAAAAACAAAGAGTTGCCATGGTAACAGTCAAGGGTGAAGGAGGAGGGTGTGTCTGTGGTGTGCTTCAAGTGGCGAGATGGACATTGGCAGACAGAAAGGCGGGGGAGCGAGCGATGCGTTCTGTGGTCCTGTGCCATTCCTGCTGCTCACCAAGTCTCTGCTTTCCTTCTCTTCCTGTCTCCCGCTTGCTCTCTTGTTGTCGTCCTGGAGTGAGTGGGAGGCTGTAACGAGAACAAACGCTGAATGTCAATGAGACAGCTGAGAGGAAACTCATTTTCTCGCTCTGTCTCTCTCTGATAGTGCCTTATTCTTTATTTACAAGCAGCACGGTGAGGTTATTGCACAATACGCCAACATATGTTTAATGATGTGAAAGTGTTGGGAAGGTGGTTTAATGTTATAGGCTACAGTTAAATGTTTACTAGATCACATGATCAGAGCTGACGCTAAAAACGATGATGTATGGCAGCTCCGTAAAGGGCAACACATTGTTTCATGGATCACAAAATTAAAAGTTTGACATACTTAGGACCAGATTTACTGAAGGTTAGCGTTAGTAATAAAGTGTGAAAACGCGATATAACCAGCAAATTAGCACGTAAGCTGATCTACTAATGGGGAACAACGTCTTTCAAAAGTGCAAGATAGCACATGTTGTTCATTTACTACTTTTGCCTTAATGAATATGCAGTTTGGGGCGTTTTAATTTTATAGTGCAAAGTAATGGGTGGGTAACATGCAATTACATTTATTTACTAAACGCAATGTGATCTAAGCCTAAAAACAATTTCATGTGAGTACAATAGCATCTGTATAATACGTTTGAAAGTAAGGTGCAAACCGTGTTGCGCACAGATGGCTGCTGTTATCGTTGCAAGAAGATCGCAGCCTTAGATAAAAAAAATTAGATAATTTTATTCTATATCCAATAGGCTATATAGAAATAAAATTTTATTTTATTTATTCGATGAACGAATTGAATTGTTTTTTAGAATATTTATATTATTTAAATATTCATGCAACTAAAGCAAATTTCGTTTCGACCTGACTTTTCTCTGTGAGATGGAAGAATTTACAAAGTTGTGTGGTGCTGTGGAGAGCCCCCAGCTGCAGTAGTGTATGGATCACCAAAGATCACCAACTGTTCACAGCGCGCTAGTCGTAGTAGCGACACAACCCATTGTAGGTATCGGGGAGGGAATGGGGCGTTCAGGGACAGAAGATCACGGAGCGACCGGCACGATGCGGACGGTCAGTGATTGTTCCCTCTGGCCGGATGAAGCACGATCTACCGGCATTTCCGATTTTACTCGCATCTGGGTCATTTCAGCATACTGTATCTGTTTCTGCTGGGATTTCCCAAAGTACTTTTTCCAGGTGTGCTGTCCCAAGTACTTAGTGCAATCTCAGGCAGGAAGGACAGGAACATACGATTTCTACATACTCGGGACGCACTGAATAAAACAAACCAAGGTTTTAACACAGTGACTGCTTTCCCTTCTGGCTCTCCAAAACTATTAAACTATTAAAACATGCAAAACCCTCATTTAAAAACTGCCACCTCCATTATGTTTGCACCTGTTCATCTGCGCAATAATTCTGAGTTGATCACCCATAACAGGTAGGCTACTAGCCTACACTATTTTAGATTGCACACGCAATTTAGTAGCCTACTCTTTATTCGGGATGTTAGTAAATCTGGCCCTTAGTGTCACAGAAATTCAGATTTTCATCCCTAATTGCTTAAATTTACTCTTCAGGTCAGTCTGTCCACATTTTAAATCAACAATTTTAGAACAGCTGGTCTTAGGAGATAGATATCCAGATGGTCAGATTCAGAATCAAAAAAACTTTATTGATCCCAGAGGGGAATTTCTTGTGTCACAGTTGCACACATTGCACATCAGCAAAAAGGAATAGAAATAATATGAGAAAATCTAAATGTACAATATTTACCTTAACAGTTGTAATAATGAACATAGTAGCAGAGACAGATACACACTGAATATTAAAACATAATGGCACAGAATGTGAAGTACTGCACTAAGGTCCACTATAATAACTAACTAAGGTCAAAAGACACTTTTTAGGGAGGAGTTTGATGGCCACATGCAGGAATTACGTCCAGTGGCGCTCTGTGGTGCATTTTGGGTGGATGAGTCTTGCACTGAAAGTGTTCCTGTGACCAGCACATCATGGAGTGGGTGGAAGTCCAAGATGACATGTAGCTTGGACAGCATCCTTCTATGTGACACCACCAACAGAAAGTCCAGCTCCACCCCCTCAACTTCACTGGCCTTGTGGATCAGTTTGTTGAGTCTGTTATCGGTGGTACGCTATAGGAAGGTGGTATACTGCAGTTATTATGCTACTTGTCGAAGAGAAGATAGGATGGCCACGGAGTTAACAAGTGACCCTCAGTTAAAAGGGAAGAGGCTTGCTTCTTTACCTGTTTGGCCTTATCTATCAAATGAATGCTTGATAAAGAGTTAGCCAAATGCCTTCATAATCTGAATAAAACAGTGCCCCTTGGATATGTTGTCAGTTACTCGTTTCTAGGGCTGCAACTAATGATTATTTTCACTGTTGATTTGTCCGTTGATTCATTTCTCAATTCTCAATTTTCCATTAGTTGTTTGGTCAATAAAATGTCAGAAAAAGGTGAAAAATGTTGATCAGTGTTTTCCAAAGCTCAAGATGAATAAATTGGAACTGTTTTCCAAAGCTCAAGTAGAATAAATTGGAACTGTAAATGATTTTGTGTTGATAGGGGGCAGACATAAGTTTTTTACTTCTGCTCCTTTTCATTCATGTTAAATGGTGTTGTTGCATTGTTTTAAATGAATGAAATAAACAATAAATACAAATACAAATACAAATGATATTCCTCAAGTATCTTCTTTTGTCCACAACACAAAATATATTCAGTTTAGTGTCATAGAGGAGGAAAGAAACCAGAAAATATTCACATTTAAGAATCTGAAGTCTGAGAATTTCTCAATTACTCAAACCGACCATTGAGATGAAACAACAGAAATCAGTTTTGTTAAATGACTTTTATTTGAAGGAAACTATTATGAAATCAGCTCAGTCTGTTATCAAACACCAGCCACTTCCAGGGAACAGTCAAATAAATTTGCAAAACAATGAAAATATGAGTGTTTGAGGCTAAATGCAGGTACCTTAAATTCACACAACAGGAAGATTTTATGAATATTTGTGATACTGACACTGTAAAAGTTGTGTCATGTGCAATCAGCACTTCTTAAAAACCGGTCAAATATTTATTTCTTTAATATCCCAGCATGCCTTGGGTTCGACACAGAAGAGTAGGGATTTCAGCACAGCCACAGCTGATGTTAAAATTTATATCAGGCCTAAAGAATGGATATGTTTTATCTGCAGCTATTAAATGTGGTTTAACTGAGTTCAGATTATTTCATCCTCTATTACAGTGTTCAGTTCATTTCATTGTGATTTCTTGGCATGAATGTTTAAACAAACAAAAACAACAAATACTCATAGAAAGTAAACTACCAAACAAGAATGAATCAGATTTACCTGTAACATGCCCTGCAGTGAACACTGAGTGCAACAGTTTGCTGAGTCACTCGCTGTCACTCAGTTGTGACACAGGGAGACATACTTCGCGGCAAGGTTTGCCGTATGTCCTTCTCCTTTGGATTCTTCTTAATTCATTGTAATCTTGAAGTTTTTTTTTAAATTCTGGTATTAATAGAAGGAATTTCTCAAAATATTTCTCTATTATGCTCCTATATTTAACACAAATACATGCCTGGAGTGCCCTGCAATGGACTGGCGACCTGTCCAGGGTGTACCCCGCCTTTCACCCAATGTCAGCTGGGACCCTGTATGCAGGATAAGCGGTTGACGATGGATGGATGGATGGATGGATGGATGGATGGATGGATGGATGGATGGATGGATGGACATGCCTGGAGTTTCTTAAAGAAGAGGGACATCTGGAACACACATGTATTTATGTGGGCATTTGTGTGCATATTTAGTGTGTGTGTGTCTATGAGAAGAGAGAGAGCAGAAAGCACACTTCAATTGAAACAGCAATTTCATCTGTGCTGAGAGCAGGTAGACGGGTCTCCATCTAAAACAAATAAAATAGAGAAAATTATTTTTCACTTATCACTTCTTCTCAAACTGAGGTGTTCTCCAGAATACACAGAGAGTTATGCATAAAGATCGTTAGAATTAATTACAGAAAAGTGTTTACCACTGTGTTGACTGCTGCCTGATGCTTAGAGGATGCATCAGTGTTGAAATGAATGGAATAAGTAAGAACATGATGCTCCACTTCTCCAACAAGCCACTGCCATCACTCCCACTCCTATTTCACTCCTATGTTTTAGGTCTGCAAACAGTGGTGAAGCTAGTGTGGGGCTAAATGGTGGAAGTGAATATCAAATTTTTTATAGCTTACATTTTCTGATATTAATCTATCATAATATGCAAATGTAAGAAGAACCTTCATCAATAATCAAATTGATATTTACTGCTAATAAACAATAATAAAATAGGAACTTAACCAGGAACTTAACAGCACATAAAAATCTTGTTTCATCCAGTGGTTTAACTTCTCGCCTTGCTGCAGTGATGTAAAGTGCACTTCAGTGTATTGCAGTACTTAATGACATCAGTAATGGTAGGTGTGGTCAGAGGTGCCAAACGACAGAGTAGTAAAATGCTTTGTGAAAAGAGGTTTAGTTACCCTTTATATAACTCATTTTCTTAGTTAGTGAAATGTTTGAACTACATAATTCACACTGAATTATTGTCCAGGCCTGGAAAACAAACACTGTTTTGCTGGGAAACAATAAAAAGTGGGGGTGTGAGAGATTGGTCATTGCTGTGTCATGTTTTCACCTCTACGCGTACCTGAATGTTAGAGACGTCTCTTACTTTCCCACACCCTAGCAGGACTTGTTCATTCATATGCTAACAAAATCAGTAACTATTTTTATTGTTCTCTTATTGCATTTAAAGAAGACTTGTTACTGTTTAGCTGATCATCCTCTCTTTTCATGGTTCTTTCACACTCTGAAGGGTAAACAACTCTCATCTGTTCCGTCTTGCGTCTTCCCTATTGAAGCCTGACTGTCTAATTCGCTGGTGTGAACAGAGGTCATAATTTAGAATTCAAGGCAGAGAGACATTAGTATTCCCGTGGTTCACACTGACCGAGCCATCTGCTGCTTTCGGACTGTTTCTCTCGCCCTCTGTCTCCGCCTCAGCCCTGCTTTTAGGCACACACACATACACACACTCACACACACATTTTTAATACATGTGTCTGCCAAACAAGGGCAGTGTCTGAGGGCAATTCAAAGCTTTATCTTACTGTAGATAAAGTAGTAAGTCTGCGTTTTGTGGCAGACATGAATAGACCTGTCGTGTAGCAGCTCTGCACAAGTGGTCCCCAGCTGCAGCTCAACAACAGACAACTGGGATATTGAAGGCCGGCAGGCTGGAATGCTGCTGTTAGTAATACTGCTGGACTGTGTACGGTGTGTGTGTGTGTCAGGCCTTTTTTTCATAGTGATGAAGGTAACTGCCTACATTTCGCGCATTTATGTGGAAGACAGATACTTTTGTGTGTGTGTGTGTGTGTGTGTGCAGGTGGGATATAGAAATAAGTGTACAGTGATGGAGGCAGCTGGATTCCGATTTCTTTTTGCACCAATCATCGATTTATTTTCTTTAGCCACTCAGTTTCTATTCAGGTTCCCATGGGGCTGAAGCATATCCCTGCATACATTAGGCAGAAGGCAGGGAAAACAACATGTCCAGGAGAGACTAACCCGGATACAAAATCTGCAGGTGCACATTTTGGTGCAGATATGGGCAATTTAGAGATCTTGTAAAAAGAAGCCAGAACAATATATGAACATACCCACTTCACAGCATCCTGGTAGCCTAGGGTTGTTGAACATGTAACACATTGTCCCTAGTCTGAGTCTAACCTAGGTTCTGCCAGCTCTCAAAAACAACTTAAATATCTTTAAGAAAAGATTTGTGAAACAAGAATAAACAAGTTATGCAGCTTGTCAATAGCACATAGTGGATGGAGAAGAAGGAAGAATAATATAAACAATATCAATTAGTGATGACAAAGACCACCTGCATTGCTTTACGTCACCTAACATTGCTTAACACCACAAAGTCTACAGCCGAGAGCTAGCTGACCACGGATAGTCACATAGATTATGTCCTGCATACAAGAAAATAGCTGGTCAGTAGTCTGAATGTAACTCCAGCATGAATCCAATTCATCTCACAACATATTTCAAATACGTCAGATAAAATAATTACAAATGGCACTGTAAAGTTTTTGTCTTAACTTAGTCACTTTATTTTAAGTGAAAAAAATACAGAGAAACTGCACTGCATTAGAGGACTTAAGAGAATTTGTGAGGAAGGTACCCCTTGTCGACTACCTCCTATAATTCATCAGCAACAGCCGTCTTAAGCTGACTGGAGCCACCTGTGCTGACAGCCACTGGGGCCACTTTGGCCTTCACCTTCCACATCTATCCCAGGTGTTCCTTCAGCCCCTTGTACTTCTCAAGCTCCTTCTTTCTGATGTTACTTTCAGCTTGGATCGCCACAGTGATCACTAAATAAATAAATAAATAAATATATAGCTTCCCTTTAATCAATAAGCTCCCAAACTAGGTAGAGAAATATGTTTGTTGGCCATGAAACAAAAAAGGATACTGACAATTTGCCCAGCACTTGTGAATGTACAAGGCAGCTGTATGTGTGTAAACCTTCCTTCCAGGCACGTGCACACATAGACGTCAAAAGGGGCTTCAGCACCTGCCCTTTTTCTTCCTCAAGAGAAAGTGCCCTTTTT
>JAPMOB010225112.1:0-12655 GCA_029875015.1 Lepomis gibbosus | reverse complement strand
AGCAGAGGCTTTGTGCTGCTGTAGAAGTTGATAAACGAGTTGATAACTGATGCTTAGCAAATGACTTGATAGAGTCAATAACTAGCCTTTGATGAAATACATTACTACTTTAATGTTATAGAAACAGATTCAATTGTCTCAATGACTTGACGTCACATCTCGACAGCAAAGCGGGAGCCGATTTCCCATTTAAGCTACCACTTTGCTTGCTCGCGCTTAAGTAGCGATATTTCCGAAAGAACTTGAATGCAGCCACGCATTTTAACATTATTTCCTCCACAGGTTGATTCCCTGTACCAAGCTACATCTCATGCTGTCAGCACGACTACGGTGTAAAATGTATCCTTGTAAAACTAAGAGAAACATTGTTTCCATTTAATGGTTGCACAGCAGCAATGGCTAATTGCTGTTTTGCCTCATGTCTCAGTCAGTTCGGTAGGGGAGCCAATGTAGGCAAGAAAGTTTTACTTTTGCAAATGTAATAAAGTCGAAATGAATAGGCCTAAAGGCTGCATTCTACAGTGTTGCAAGTGCATAGGAAGCAGAAATCGTGAAAAACAATAAACATACATGCAGGACGTGGATGCATCTCTTCCAGTTTTTTCTGAAATGGTTAAACAGTTGTTTTTTTAGCACCAGTCTACTTCACCTCTACCAGCAGACTGCAAACAAACGGGCCAGGACGCATTAGTAGCCCTGACCCAAACGCACTCTCTATAGCCAATCTTGATAGCTTTTTTAGTAGGCCTATTTTGCTGTTACTTCAGCTAACATCAGAGAGAACGGCCTGTGTTGAATGAGTTTGAGCCAACCTCTTAACTGTAGGCCATAGTCTCTGTGTCCTTGACGATGTCTCACTCTGGTGGTGCTTTATGGTAAGGACAAGGCAGCGACTGCGGTCAAGTAAGGGTTAAGCCATCTGTGCGAGCTGACAGACAGGGTTAAGACCATAGACTGTATATAAAAAGGTTAAGACTTGATTCTGTCACTTTCCCCAATTTCCAATGACAAGCGCAGTCTGACAGTCATTGGCTACCTGAAGTGAAGCTATGAAATCTTAATTGTAAGCGACGCCAGCACACCACACAATACAATATGCGTCGGACTTGCACAAGGATACACTTGTGATAAGCGTGCGTCTTTCAGTACGGTGGTAAAAAAGTAGGCTACTATACCTAATATACTATACTATTCATTTAAATATTCACAAACCATTTACCCGTGTTCCTTAAAAGTAAAAAAAGCCCTCTAAAATTATAAGGAACTTCAGTTTTATTTTGTCCCTTGAACTTGTTTTAGGGACATTTACTGAATTCTGAGAGGACGTTAATTATATTGTCAGTGAAACTCTCACATTGCGGAACACGGATTTGTTTTGTTTGATAAATAACAAGTGAGGACAGCAAGAATAGGATTTTGAAGTGCACTTTTGCTCAAAGCTTTGTTATTTCTAACCGGCATCTGTCATGCTGCTGCCACCCCTATGCTGTGTTTTATATTTTAGGACGACTGCATGATTAGCCTATCATACCGACCTAGACCAATTCTTGATATTATAATTGCGATTGTTATTTGGATTTAATATAGGCCTAACTGTTATTATACTAAATAGGCCCACATATGTTGTGTGGTGGATGTGATCATTAAGCTTTTCAATTGCTTTTCTAAACGTAGCCTATATGTATGTTAGTTGTGACGATAAACTTTAGTCTACCTCGAAGTATGTAACTGTAGTTGAACAGAGCTGTAAATATTAGTAGCCTATTTTATTTGATATATGATGTCATAATGTGGTTTGATTGAAATCGACATACCAATTTTGTGTAAGGGTTGTTTTCGTTCTTTTTGGACGCTCCGAGCACCTGTACCGTAAATGCAGGAATATATGTGCATCAAAATCCAAGCCGCGGCCCACCTAAAAAAATTGCCTGGAGCCGAGTAGGCTACTACCCTGTTGCAGTTGTTGCAGTGGGGTGACAACTTCTGTGTAATAGCTTTAATTTCTGTTGTACTTTTTTGACTGGACTGATATCCTGAATTTACCTCTTGCTTTCAACGTTAGGCGAAAGCAAGAATGTCGACCACCAAAATCTTTTGAGGTTCTCCGTGTAGAAAGACGACCGATGTCTAAAATGTTTTTTTCATTGTGTAGATTTTGCCACATAATTACAAAAAATGGCATCGCAAAACGGAAAGCAATAATCGTTTTAAGCATAATCAAAAATCAGCTCATCTGCCGTGACATTGTCCCACAATGCCGTGACCCGGATTCGAACCGGGGTTGCTGCGGCCACAACGCAGAGTACTAACCACTATACGATCACGGCGAGCTACGATGAGCTGGCGGATGACAGAGGGTGAAAACATGGTGTCTTTCATAGGACCAGACCCCAGTGGTGTTTAGTCAGATCGCGTTACGGTTCACACTGCACTTTCTGTGTAGGCCTAGTAGGCTAATCAGGAATCATGAAATCTTTCTATTGCACACTACATGACTGACTATCGAAAAGAAGTATGCCCCCTCCGCATGATAAGACTAAGTTCATTGAGAGAGCTACTGCGGATGACAACAGAGCCTGTGTCTGCTCTCATTGGCTGCAGCTCGGTGCATGGCTCCCCGACACGACCAGCCTTTTTGATCTCTTTCGGACATCGGCGAGCTCTTGGATCGCGTCTTTTGCGATCGACCGCTGGATTTACTCTGATTGTGATGTTTTTGTCGGACATTTCCAGAATGAGGATGAAACTACTACTACTGGGCTTCAATCCTGTAGTGTGTGAACTCGGCAGCTAATCCCCGTGTACTTGTCTCGTGTATCGTCAACCTGGAGGGGGACGAGGCAGAGGGTCCCCACACTCCCTCAGAAATCAGCTGTCAATAACATAATGTTATTGTAGCAATGTTTTGAGCATTACCGTCTTGTATTGTTTGCACTACAGTGACATCTGGTGTACAAACCGACAAACTGCCGGGACTGCATGCGTTCTGCTCTGGTTGGCTGATCTTGCTGCAGACGTAGCAGAGCTTCCCGTTTTGTAAGCTGTTACGTGAACGTGCTGGTTACCAAACACAAGTTTCTCTGCAAACAAGACCGAGCAACATTGGAACTGTATTAAGGCACAATTAAGGTAAAGTTTGGCTTCACAATTGTGCATCCTTATTTTGGTTTAACTTGCGTGTAACTCACTCTGAGCCACGCATCGGTTTGCTGTGTTTACAAATATATGCATTGTTTCTGAAGCTGTGTCGTCTCGTTGGTGTAAGAAATAGACGTGAATTTCAGTCAATGCCCAGCCCTTCCAAAAATATTACTTTCAAGTTCTGTCTAATGTAATGAACGTCATAAAGGTTTAAGCTCATGTTCTTACATTTGCCACTGACTGAACCTTTATACCACTGTGTTTTTAGAGACTTCTCTACTAGCAACCACCCAGTTCACCTGTTGCACATGTCTGTGTGAAAGTCTTTTAGGAGCCATTTTGGAATACAGTCTAAAGAAATGTCTGTGATTGTGTTCACAGGTTTACAGACATGGCTCATACATGTATTCATTGGTTCCGCAAGGGACTCAGGCTGCATGATAACCCAGCACTGATGGCTGCTCTGAGGGACTGTAGTGAGCTCTACCCTGTGTTCATCCTGGACCCTTACCTACACAACAACACTTGTATGGGTATCAACCGCTGGAGGTTTCTCATTGGGGCCCTTAAAGACCTCGACTGCAGCCTCAGGAAACACAACTCCAGGTAGACACAGGGACGACATATTGACTATTAAGAGAGTTTAAGAAACATCTTCAACAACCACGATTGCTATATTACAATTTCAGGATTTCAGTCACACTGGTTGTGGTTGAGCTGATGTTATTGTATATATAATATTGTTACATTATCGTGTTATACTGTGTTTGACAGGCTATTTGTTGTGAGAGGGAAGCCGGAGGATGTCTTGCCCAAGCTTTTCAGCAAGTGGAAAGTAACAAAGTTGACCTATGAGTACGACACAGAGCCTCACAGCCTGAGCCGGGACAAAACCGTGACCGCACTGGCCAAAGAACATGGAGTCGAAGTCATCTACAAAATCTCACACACTCTTTATGATATAGACAGGTATTACTCATGTACACATGTCCACATATCGAGGTTGTCTCATTACAGTTTTACTTAAATGTAATTGTCTCTTCTGAAATAATTTATTTCCATGTTTGTTTAACACAACAGACTGTTTGTCATGTCATCATAGGATAATTGAAGAAAACAATGGGAAGGCTCCCCTAACTTATAACCGTATGCAGGCGATAGTGAAGACCCTTGGTCCCCCTAAGAGACCGATCCCTGCTCCTACTATGGAAGATATGAAAGGTATGACAGACAGCACTGGAGAATGACATGATACATCTCAATAAATTCAATTAAATAATACCAGTTAGTTATCATAATGTCTTAATGCCAAACAGTTTGTTTAAACATTAAAGGTTTCCGTAAATCTAACATACAAGTGTAAAACGTAGGCAGAGGTTTACTGAAATGTATCTTTTTGGTCAAAAGATGTGAAGACCCCTTGTTCTGAAAACCATGAGAAGGAATATAGGATCCCTACACTGGAGGAGCTCAGCCAGGACACTGCAGCTCTCAGAGAGGAGCAGTTCCCAGGAGGAGAACAGGAGGCTCTGAGGAGACTAGATGAACATATGAAAAAAACGGTACTTCAGTTTCATGCACATGTATTCTTTCTCTCTACACTTCTTGACACTGAAACTCTGCAGAGACAAATTACAGATTTTTAGAAAATCCAACTGGGTGGACATGTCACTGAACCAGCTTCCAAACCAGCAATAAAGAACGCTTTATTGAACATACGATGAGCTGTTGGTGTTTATTACAGAGATACATACAGTAGATGCTCTGTGTGATTGACGCATTTCATTTGTTTTCTTACTTCAGGAATGGGTGTGTAGCTTTGAAAAGCCGCAGACTTCTCCAAACTCTTTGAGCCCCAGCACCACTGTTCTCAGTCCATATGTCACTTTTGGCTGCCTGTCTGCACGCACCTTCTGGTGGAGGCTGACAGATGTCTATCATGGGGTGAGTGTCACCACGTTTTTGTAGGTGGCATTCTACATTATTGTAATTACTCAATGTTTAACTCATTTTACCACTAAAAAGATAAGCAAGATGTTGATGTAAGCTATAGAAACCGCAGAAAATATGTCATAGCTGTGTGTGTTTAGCTATTAATGCATGGTCCTGACATTGAAATAACATTAAAGCCTGACTTAGTCTGACTGTTCTGTGTATGTGTGGCATTTGCAGAAGAAACACTCAGCTCCTCCAGTTTCCTTGCATGGTCAGCTACTGTGGAGAGAGTTCTTTTACACGGCTAGTGTGGGTATCCCTAACTTTAACAAGATGGAAGGCAACCCTGTATGTACACAGGTGGATTGGGACACAAACCCCGAACATCTAGCTGCATGGAGAGAGGTACTGGGTCCTAAATATTTTAAATGGAAATGAATGAAAAGAAAGGAAGTGATGCTGTTGGCAGTAAAGCTATTACTATTTGTCTATTAATCAGTTTGTTGTCTAATATTTTGATTATCAATAAATCAATTTGAGTCATTTTTTAAAGGAAAAAAAGTCAAAAATTCCCTGAATTCCTTTAAATGTGAATTCCTGGTTTCTTTACCCCTCCATGGCAGTAAACTTAATATATCTGGGTTGTGGACATTACAAGACATTTGGCACAAATATTTCGTTCTGTATTTCCTTTAAGGCTCAGACTGGTTTCCCTTTCATTGATGCCATTATGACTCAGCTGACGCAGGAGGGCTGGATCCATCACCTGGCCAGACATGCTGTTGCTTGTTTCCTCACCAGGGGAGACCTATGGATCAGCTGGGAAGAAGGGCAGAAGGTGTGTAAACAAGCTTGCCAATACCGCTTCTGTAGATCAGGTTAAGCTTAATGTCCTCTTCACCAAAGAAGAAGCACACTATCCATCTAGGGCCATAGCATGTGTCTGCACGTAGTTTACAGTAAGTGGTAGACAGTTAGCATCTCGCTGTGTTTAAGTTTTGCAAAATGGCTTTTTCTAATCAATAATTTAAACTAACCAGACTGACCCTAGTTAGTAACTTTAGGTGTTTGGCACTGTAACACACAACAACCCAGCAGAATGTTGGAAACATTTACAAGATTTTATTATTATCAAAAAGCTTTAACTATTTAAAGGGGAAGTCTGTCGATTTTACACATCAAAGTCAGTTTACAGTTAAGGAGTTAAGGACTTAAGGAGTGACTCTTGTGAGTCCAACAGTGTTATAGGAGAGCAATGTTAATTTGCTGGAGAACTCTTTTAACATTTTGTCCAATGCTCCTGAAGGTGTTTGAGAAGCTTTTATTGGATGGGGACTGGGCTCTGAATGCTGGAAACTGGCAGTGGCTCTCAGCAAGTACCTTCTTTCACCAGTTCTTCAGGGTCTATTCCCCTGTTGCATTTGGCAAGAAGACAGATAAGAATGGAGACTACATCAAGTAAGATCATAACATACACACACACACACACACACACACACACACACACACACACACACACACACACACACACAATATAATTTTGCTTCTCTATTTTACAGAAAGTACCTTCCTCTTCTAAAGAAGTTTCCCGCAGCATATATCTATGAGCCTTGGAGAGCTCCTCGCAGTATCCAGCAGGCAGCAGGATGCATTGTGGGTAAAGACTACCCACATCCTATTGCACAGCATGAGGTGATCAGCAAGAAGAACATCCAGAGGATGAAGTTAGCTTATGCCAAGAGATCTGCAGATCCAGATGAATCACCCAGAAAAAACAAAGGTACTGCAAGAAACCTTTTGTGAGAGGTTTATCTCCTTTGATGTTTGTTATGGTAACAGAAAATCCTACTTCCTCAATATTTGTTTTTATGTTTCTGTCTTAGGTGTAAAGCGCAAGACACCATCTGTCGTTGAGATGTTAAAGAAGAAACAGAGAAAAAAGTAAGAGTTTGTGTGTAAACTATGACAACATAAATTAACTGACTATATGGATTTTTGGGTTCTCCCAGTACTGAAGTTCTGTCTGTACTGAAAGCTAAAGTACGTAGTCCACTGTATCCCACTGTATCTTTTTTTTATTGCGTCCTTTATTGGTAGAATTTTATATTTTAAGTACTGTTTTATCTTTACTTTTTATATTTCAATATTTGAAAGTGTAAAGTAGGTCAAAAGCATACTTGCTGAATGTTTCTTGCATGGAGATTTCGTAAGTTAACGTTCATAAAGATTGATGGTTTCACCGTGCTTGAAGGCTTCAGTTTATATTTAAGACAGGATGTGTGTGCTTCACAAATTGGCCTTATTCTTGTTTATTATTTTTGTCACTGACATGGTAATGGCCCTACTTTTACACTCTAGATATTTAAAGTTTAATTTTTACTCTGCATTGTATGACTACTCAGGTGTTTATATTCAATTCAAATAAAATACAAAATGTGTTCCAGGTATTCACAAACGAGGTGATGTGTTCAATGCCCATTTTATCAGCTTTAGTGTCTGTGTACATGCTATGACCTGTATGACCTTTGTGACATCAATATGAAAATGTGTGCAGCCAATGGCCAAATTCAACCCAATCTAGTTTAGTGGTGATATTTTAGAGCTCTCACTATTACCACTAGAGGTCACTGTAATTCTTCCTGCAGTGTTTAGTTTAAGAATATTTCTGAATACATTTTTTGTACATTTGACAACACATTTTATTTTTAAATTGTGCAAGGAACAAACATTTTAAATCACCAAATTTATATTACAAGCCTGTAAAAGTGAAATAAATTGATATCATTTTGCAGTGTTATATATCACAAAGTTAATATTCCATTTTACCTCTAGTGTGCAGTGATTCCAACCTAAATCTGCTTTTTGGGAATAATTAATTTTTCAGCGTAATATTAAAAAAATTTAAACAAACAGGCCAAATCTATCTTATTCATCATGATGGCTATCAGCTCCTGTCTAATCAGGAGAATGCTGCAATATTATAAAGGCCCATTAGTCAGTATAGGACAACATACTAGATGTTTACAGTCTGTGCATGTGATTGGCTGAAGGCACTGTACGCAATGCTGTGCTATGTAAAGTCAAGATGTGTGTGAGAGTGTGTGGGGCACACAGCTGTCCGTGGAGTTCAAGTCTTCTCCCCTTTCTGCTTCCTTGGAGCTGACACTGGTGTGAATATTCAGAAGATGATGTCACAACCTTAACAGCGGCTCCAGACGCCTGTACAAAGCCAAGCTCAGTTTCCACAGAGACCTGTCAAACATCAAAACAATCTGCTGTCCAAGTGTGTAGATGTTTGGTGGGTACCCCTGGGACTGGGACCCCAGTAAACTCTCATGGTAGAGCCATGCAGGTCTGGCTTAACTGAAATCACTAAGTTGACCACATTTATTTGATATTTACTATACCAGACAATAGTCTAAAAGTCCAGTATATAATTTCTGCAATTTTGGCCCTATAAACATGTTAAATTGGCTTCGGCCCCAGGAAGATTCATTAATCTGTAGCCAAAATCCCAATTATAGCTGCGTCCACATTTGTCCACTGTTGTGCCCCTCTCCCTGTCTGTCTGTGTCGACACCTCAACACTCAAACCATCTTGGATGTGGGTGCTGTAATATTCCAGTTGGATTAGAACAGCATGTTCCCATGCAGCTGGTGTTTCATGTTGCTTTGATAGTAGTGATTTATCTCAGGAGTTTATTTGCTTCACGGGCAGCAACATCAAAAAGATAATCCCCACATAGCCTTTATTCTAACAATTCCCTGGCCCTAATAATTGGGCCAGAGCTTGTTAAAGATCATCAGGGCATTGTTTGTGTGAAATGTTTTTCATCAACTGAACACAAACTAATATGAATGTACCTAACCACTTTATTAGTCAACAGAACCAAACTAGAGGAAACATTTTACATTGCCCAGCGCTACTGACTCATTTGAAGCAGGTGGTGGCTTCATTGGCTTAAAGTGGGTGAGACCAAGTTTACATCACCTCATGAAACACTTTCTGACTATTACCACAACACCAGTGGACATGCCAATGTCACCCATTCTAACTCATTGCTTCAGTATTAGTAGACAAATAAAGACACTCAGCCTAAGGACACATGGTCTGAGGCTACAGACAGAATCTGTTCAAACAGTCTCAACTGCGTAATTGCACAGAAAAATAAAACTTCAATTTTTGCTGACATTGCGCACGAGTCAAAGGCATCATGGTTTGCTGGAGGCCGAAAGCAGGTGTTCTCTTCGATGGCCAGTCACACCAAAACCAGCAACAAAAGAGGACGATTGGTGAGGCTGATTTCTGCAAAGACTTAAAAACTTTCTCTTTTAGTTGCACAAGTGACATAACTGGTGGAAGAGTGAAGGACAAGAGGAAGTTGTGAGTGAAAGGTTCATGACCACATGCTGAAAGGTCACTATTTATTGGACGTCTATGGAGCTGGTAAATAAATGCCGCAGTGAAATTGAAGAGCTGACAGTTGTCCAACCTGCTTCATACCTTTTAGTTTATCCCGATCTCCACCAATGCAGAGATACACACACAAACACACACACACACCTCTGCACATTTCCTGAACAACAGTCCTCTGGGCTTTTCCATTACCACTCTGGTTCTAATGACTGATTATAACATTTTACTTTTTCCCCACGGTAACCCCCATTTATTTCTGATAGTGCACAATTATGTTTGTAAAGACAGATAATGGTGTCAGCAAAGCCAGAGGTAGTGATCTCAGTAAGCATCATCTGTAGCCCCCCTATAAATCTGCCAGACTAAGCCACAACAGGATTTTGAGAAGCGCTATACATAGCAAAACATGAGTCAATGGGCATGCAATGTTGAAATCATGCCCTCAACAGACCTCATCTGAATTCAGATTTAGAGATGGATTATTAAAACAGTAAAGTGATTATTAGTTTTGGGGAAAGGGCTGACATGGATGACAAAAAATCTTGGAAAGAAAACATTTGTCCATCAAAGATACACATGAAGAATATTTTATTTCCATTAGTTCTATTTTTGCGAGCAGAGATGGAGGTCTATCCCAAACTGTAACCTCTGCCTAACAACATTATTGCACATTTCTCTGTATCTTTCTAAACAGTATTTCACAAAAGTGAGTGCACACTTCACATTTTTGTAAATATTTGATTATATCTTTTCATGTGACAACACTGAAGAAATGACACATTGCTACAAAGTAAAGTAGTGAGCAGACAGCAGTGTAAATTTGCTGTCCCCTGAAAATAACACATTAATGTCTAAACCACTGGCAACAAAATAAGTACACCACTAAGTGAAAATGTCAAAATTGGGGCAACGTATCAATATTTCTTGGACATGGAGTTCACCAGAGCTTCACAGGTTGCCACTGGAGTCCTCTTCCACTCGTAATGACATCACAGAGCTGGTGGATGTTAAAGACCTTGCGCTCCTCCGCTGTTTGAGGATGCCCCACAGATGCTCAATAGGTTTTAGGTCTGGAGACATGCTATTGCAGCTATTAATGAATCTTACTACTGAATCATCAATAGCTGCAAGCATGTAGGCCTGGGGCTGACTGTGAAAGTTTTATTATTATAATAATTATTATTATTGTTATTTTTATTATTATATGTAGCCAATTTGCTACAATTACACTTCACACAACAGCAGCGGCTGTGTTTGCAACCTGACCTTTCTTTTCTCTGTGAGAGGGAAGAATTTAGAAAGTTGCATGACGCCGTGAGAGTCCCCAGCTTCAGTAGTGCATGGATCACACAAAATGTTCATCCAGCCAGAGGGAACGATTACGAACCGTTCACAGCACGTCAGTCGTACTAGCGATACAATCTGTACTGTAGAGAGAGTGAGGTGGTAGAGCGTACACTGCCAGGGACAGAAGATTCTGGAGCGACCGGCCCGCTGCAGACGGTCAGTGATCGTCGCTCCTGATTTTAAGTATGGATCCATGATGATAGAGAAATATAGAAATTAATGGCAATAAAGCAAGCTGTCAATATTTTAGAGACCCCCCAAAATATCACAAATCATGCTTTTAGGGGCTCCTCTGTAGTTCACACCTTGGCTTAGGTCATCATTATGTAAAGCAACATTTTTTTTCCCCAGATCGTTACAGATTTCTTTGCCGTGAGGTGCCATGTCGAACTTCCAGTGACCAGTATGAGGGATTATGAGAGCGATAATACCAAATTTAACACACCTGCTCCCCATTCACACCTGAGACCTTGTAACGCTAACAAGTCACATGACACCGGGGAGGGAAAATGGCTAATTGGGCCCAATTTGGACATTTTCACTTAGGGGTGTACTCACTTTTGTTTGAAGGGGTTTAGATATTATTGGCTGTGTGGTGTGTTATTTTGAGGGGACAGCAAATTTACACTGTTATACAAGATGTACAATCACCCCTTTAAATTGTTGCAAAGTGTCATTTCTTCAGTGTTGTCACATGAAAAGATATAATTAAATATTCACAAAAATGTAAGGGGTGTACTCACTTTTGTAAGATACTGTACCGGTTCAGCATTAGGAAACCCCGGTCCAACCATCAGTAGTGTACCCCACATGCATAAGGGGGAAGCACTGTCAACTGGAGTCACATGACAGAGTCTCCTAGACTCTGTAGTGATTCCACATGCTGCTATGCTTTGATCTCTCTGTACACACCCCGTCCAGAATATCCAGACCATGCTGAGGCAACTGTGTTTTCCAGCCCCCTTCAAAGAGGACTGACAAACAGTCACTCACAAGACTCTGCCGTCCATACATGTCTATCACTGCAGTGTGTATGTGTGTGTAGGGTGTGTTGTATGTGAATCACTCATGGAATCCAGTCTGAAATGCCAAGCTGTGGGAACATTTTTTTGGGGGGGGTTAAAGGTCCCTCATTGTTACGCCTGTTAATTCATCTTTTCACAATATTTACATGTTGTACGTGTGTTTGAATTTTTTGTCTTAATTTAAAATGAAATTTTTCTGTTAATTTTGCTCATCAAGTTGAGTCAGTATATCACCTCCCTGGCAAGAAGAGTGGAAAATGTGGGGGTTATAGAAGACCATGATGGATGGATGGAACAAAAAAACAGAAGGTACATACTGCAGGCATTTGTAATATGACGAGTGTATGTGGTAACATGAGAGTACATTCGGGTTGATGTCTTTGAACTTGATTTAGGGAGAACACACTCAGGAAGCTGTAATTCATCATAGCTGGTACCAGTGCAAGTTACTATCAATTCACAGAAGATTGTTATTTTGTTTTCCAGGCAAAAAAGAAGCTCAAGATGAAAATAAAAACATTCTTAATGGTGATTTCAGTGGCTTTTAGTTCTCAACCTTACAGGTTAATTGAATATTTACTTAATTATAATTTGTTTGAAGAGAAAAAGGCCAACAGCCTGTTTTCAGAGTCAAACATTTGTATTTATCATGTTTAACACAATCAACACATCATGTAATGTGCAAAAACACTAATTGAAATGCTAATCAGTGATTTGTGTGTGTGTGTGTGTGTGTGTGTGTGTGTGTGTGTGTGTGTGTGTGTGTGTGTGTGTGTGTGTGTGTGTGTGT
>JAPMOB010225111.1:2190-22103 GCA_029875015.1 Lepomis gibbosus | reverse complement strand
AGCCTGGGCTGATGACACCAGGCTGAATGGATACATGCTGTCGATGCCAAGTTGTGTCTCTGTCATCAGTTTGTCACACCACAACCTGGAAAGTGTTGAACAGGTTGGAATTTTTCCACTCTTTAGTCGCCCAGGCTTTGGTGGTGATGTGTCCTTTTGCAACACCGTCTCCTTGTTACAGGTGTGGAGCCCACCCTGGTCATCTGCCACTGAAGCCCACCCTCATCAGTGAGATGCATCTGCAGAAATCAGTTTTGCATGTCACTGTTAGAATTGCTTTTTAGCTCAAACACATTTTAGTATTCTCTTACTTAAAATCAACAAACCGTTAACTTCATTACTGTCTCCTTGAGTGTCCATTGTATGGTCTTTTTTTAGCATTATATTAGATAAATTGTTGCGCAAACAACAATGTTGTAGTGAGTATCTCATATGTGGGCTGTGAAAGATTTTGTCAATATTTTCAGCCTTTTGGAAGCAACTTGTTAGCAGGAGGCGGATGGAGTTTTTCACTGAGATGTATGGAGACTATTGCCAGTGTTGAGGCAAGATGTTTTTATATTTGAACAGATATTTGCCTTTGCCTTCAGTCTTTGCCTTGTCAGTTGTCCTTTTTCCCTCTGTAAATAGAAATCTATAACGCTGGTGTACAGCAGATTTAAAACCTGCCAGCATATTTATTTTAACTGAAAGTTAATCTGGGTCCACCACATAACCTATCTATAATTGGCTACCCTTCACTTGTAAGTGCTCACAAATGCAGAAAACCATTGTTCATAATTGTTTTTTGGACATCAGAGTGCAGCTGGAATTGCAAATATTTCTTTCAGCACTAAGGAGTCAAATATTACATTTAAAGATTGTGTTGCACAAACAAGAAGGGTTTTGTTCCATTTATCACCTTTATTTATATGTAACATATAAACAATGCTGTTTACATAGATGGTAATGTGTGCCTTGTAATGGTGTGGTCACTAAGACGGCATTTATACAACATTAAGAACAAACTTAATTTTCTAGATCAAAGAGGGGAAAATTTATTTTTGTGTAGCAGAAATTTGAATATTCACTAATGAGAGGGTTGAAGTGGATATATGAGAGTAATTGTACATAATCTTTATACAAAAAGGTCCATTATTCAGTACATAGAAAGTGATGTAGCAGTGGTAAAGGGATATGGTCAGGGAACGGCTACATAAAACAGGTTGAGAGCCAGATGGGCAACACTGTAGGAGGCAGAGGGACGGTCTTCTGGAAAAACAGAAACAGAGATACAGATCTTGACATAGGTTAAGATGGAAAAATTTCACTCAAGATAGCAATTGTCACCTCTTTCAGGTTTATTTTCAAACTGAAAGAAAAAAAGGTGTGGTGGGGGAGAGAGAGTGAACATACAGTGATGCAAAGAACCAGTTAAACCATGAAAAATGACCAATGATTAACCGATAAAATGTCATCGGTTTATTTTCTGTTGATTGACCAATTGATTAACTACTAGCCAAACTGGCAAATGGTATCAGCTCCAAAACCTTTTTTTCACACATAACACACACAAAAAGACATAGATAGACTCACACTGCAGATTCTGAGTTAAAACTCTGGCTTAAATTGGTGACATTTTGGATCCTTGAGACGATAAACAATAACAGAATAGTAACAATTGTGCAAATGCACGTATTTAGTGTTACAGCACAGCTGCTAGCAGTATTTAACATCTTCACAGTCCTACACGTTGCCTGCTGTTAGCCTCATGGTTTCTGAAGGTTAATGTAACGGTACAGATGGCACGTTGATTCAGCGTAACACCTGGACACATTGCACTGACGCACAGGATCAAAACAAGTGCTGTTACCTTAATGCACATAGAAGCCCTCTCTTCTTACAGCGTAGCTGCTGTTGCCTCAGGGACACAGAATCAGTTGGTAAAGAAACACTTGAACTTCAACAATGATTGTCTGTGACACAGACTATGGGCAGGCCAACGGCTTATATGTTGACATGAATAAACAGCGTGACTTTAACCCTTCATGCCTCAGGAAGCCTGCTGCTGGTCTCATGCTCGACCTCGCAAGCAGCACAGGCTTGTGTAGGTAGTCTGATGTAATGTGAGTTTGTTTTGTGTTTGTGCAGAAGAAGAAAGAGAGAGATGGACTGTTGGGGTGAGTCTGTCTTCCTATAGAAATCAAATAGCTATGTTAAATCATGCTTAGATGGATACATGCACTACCATACAGTCTATGTGTGGGTGCTTGCATGTAGCCATTACGTTTGTCCTACTTTGGATGGAAGGCTGAGTGTATTTTATGTTGTTGCTGCACTGCAGCTCCCGTGTCGGTACTCCGATTCTCTTTGAAGGCAATTCTCTGCTTTCATAACACACAGAAAAACAAGCCAGTAACCAGCTGCTTGAGGTACAGGAGTTTTGTGTTTACAGTAGGCCTATTGAGTCATACTACACATAGAGTAACTTTATTAAGCAATTAGTCCATCTGGAGTACAAATGCTAAGATCATAAAGATAAAGATCATAAAGATGCTGTGGGTGGTGATGGCACAATGGTTAAGACCGTGCCTTTGGTGTGAGAGACCCAGGTTCAATTCCCCACTGTGACCCATCCACCATTGTGTCCCTGAGCAAGACACTCAACCCCTCGTTTCTCCAGAGGCGTGCGACCTCTGATATATATAGCAATTGTAAGTCGCTTTGGATAAAAGCGTCAGCTAAATGAATAAATGTAAATGTAAGTGAATGATGTTTCCATTCTGTAGCCACTGTAAGGAGCAGAGCTTTGTTATAAAAGAGCAGCTGCATAAGTGTCCTGAGGTGGTGCGCGCATGTGTCTGTACGTCTGCCAGGTCATCCATGATGGAGTCAGATCTGCACACATGTATGTGATCAGAAGGATGGAAGCTTTCTCCTTATAAATGCATGTATTATCAGTGGTCTGCATCTGACACTGAGGTTACACTGATTGCTAAAGGAGGATGTAACGCTGCAGACCGTCACTGTCTCACAGCTGATGACCACAGTAAAGGCCGCAACCTCCCTCAGCTGGCATTTAAAGTCTGTGTGAATCACGCATACTATGTCAGACAGGCAGATTGTCTGTGCTCCACAAATCTTCACTGCCATTTGAAAGGCACAGTATGGAGCCCAGCTGGACTTGAATGGTCTTAATTGTCTGTATGCCAGCAGTTTTTTGCATGCATCTGTGATGACATCATTCTGTTTACTTTTTTAAAATCCATATTTCTTGTCATTAGGATTGAGCTAAACTCCAATCTACCTCCTTTTAACGTTAAGATGGTACAAACATTTTAAGGATTCCCGTTTGGAGGGTTGTGTGTTCAATTCTCACTTGATGCATGTATTTCTTTTCTTCTGTTTTCAATAAGATTGTGAAGAGATAATAATGTGGTATTTCAATTTTATCACAACAGCCCTATGTTCACCTGCAAAATGTTGCTAAACAGACACAAAGCTATATATATGTTAACCCGAAACAGCTCTGCTGGTGTTGCTTGCTAATGCACACTGTTATATCATTAATTGTAAGTGCTAGCTTGTGTGTTTATTTATTTTGGGATGTTTTTAATGAAGTACAACTGGGGGGGTTTATAGCTGGCTACCTGTTCAAAACAAACAATGGAAAAGGAAATGGATCAGGCTTAAAGGGTAACTTCGGCATTTTCAGCCTGGGCCTTTTTTCCCTGTGTTTTTGTGTCTGTGAGTAATTGGAACATTTTTTGAAAATGGTCCAGTATTGAGCAAATACACTGCAGTTGGCAGCAAAGAGACAGGACTGCAATGTAATCCTTGCGGGCCATTGCACCCCATCAAAGTGCTCCCACAAAAGTACTTGTTTTTGCCACTGACAGGCTCAGATTGTTATTACTAGTGTCTGGCAGTTGCTGGTTAAACAAAAAGGACAAAAAGAGGTATGTCTCTGTAGGGATAATTTCCACAATGTTGTCAGACACTTTTAATAACAGCCTGAGCCTGTTAGTTGCAAAAACAAGCACTTTAGTGAATGTAGTTTGATGGGGCGCTGTTGCCCGCAAGGATTAAGGTGCAGCCCTGTCTCACTGCTGCTGACTGCGGCCTACTCACTCAATACTGGACCAATTTTTAAAATACTGTCCCAATTAGTCACATAGACAAAAACATGGGATAATAGGGATCAGGCTGAAAGATACGAAGTTACCCTTTAATGTAGGCAATACTGATCTTGGATTGGAGCTGCCTCTGATCTTTCTCTGAGTGTGATCTGCAGGTTGTCTCAGGACATTTCTAATTGGCATTTTTCAGATGTTTTCTTCATTATGAATGGTTTAACTATGACTGTAGTTGCCGATAATGATTCCCCTTAGTCTATATGATCATAACTTTAGAAACACACACTTGTGGTGCTAGCATTTTATCTGTGATCTGAGAGAATTTACCTGCACAAAAACTAATAAATATACAAGAAACTCTGCTTGTTGTTATGAATGTGCTGCACTTTGTCACATGTACAGTATGTTCTGTGTGCAACTGAGTGCAACTGAGTGCATTGGTCATCCTTGTCAACACTACCACATTGAGTGGGCAAAGTAGCATGGACTGTTTGTGAGTGAGGACTGTGGCTGAGTGGGTGGTTATAATGTGTAATTTGCCAGTTTGTCACATTGCTTCAGTTTAATACTGTGATAAACTGACAGTCTGTATGTAGTGGATGCTGTAGTACAGTGGACAGAAGAAGTTAGTGATTTTCAGAGGGGAACTTATTTGAGCTCATTACCTCAGGTGGGAGCTGTGATTTTCTCCATTTAATGTGTCTTCACACATTTGTCTAACACAAACATTTACAGTTTGCCCATTTTATTTTGTCATCTTGCAGGCTGTTTCCTTGTAATATTAAGAGGTGAATGAAAAATCTGTTTAGTGGTTTCCTCAATAAATCCACAAATTTCTATCATTCATTGTGGACTGACTTAGAGGAACATAGACTTTTCCTCTGATAAGGAATTTCAATCAGAACAAATGTTATAGTCTTGCTAACAAAATGAAGAATGTCTGGAGTCGACTCTTCTCCTTGTACTTCCAAACGCTGCTCCCTTCTTCCCATGCTGGGATATGCTGTGAACGTTGTTAGCAAGAATGAGAATTTGTAAGTTAAAACATTTGGTGGCTGGAACTGGTTTTCTTTCTCTCTGCCTGCATCTCTTTTCAATTCATTGCAATGGGAGCCCCATGTTTTTACAAGCTGGTGAAAATGCCAGCAGTGTAACGAGGCACTTTTCCGCACTGGGCGCTTAGCATTTTTTTCCGGTCACTGAGAGTTGAAAAATGTTCAACTTTGGGAAAAACACCGCGCTCGTCACAGTCACTTTTTACTCAGCTGTCCAATCACAGTAAAGGAGGGGCAGGACAAATACCACACCGTAGCAATGGTTACTATCCTGGAACCGAGCTTCGTCGACCCTCAGCTCTTGGGCGAAACGGTGGTACTCGCCGAGATGTTTCCTCGCCCACAAAATCACATGTTGACATTTTTACATCCAGTAAAGTTAGGCAGAACTACTTGCAAGAAATGTATCATAGCAACCAAAGCAGTTGGAAAAAACGCCTGCTAGCGCTGGGCGTTTTCAGAAAAGCAGCTGGTTGTTTTCAGCTGGCAAAAAACGCTTTGGTGGACGATACTTTTAGAAAATGAACAGCAATAATTTTCATTATTATGTGTGTTAGAGGTTTGATGTTTTCATCTCTAAAAGTAGAGACACGCTCTCAAATTAGATTTTTGATGAATGTATTGATTCCAAACTCATAAAATATTCAATAGTCTTTTAAAATATTAACAATGCATCCCTGTTATTGTTTGACGTGTGCAAATTCCCCAGAATTCCACGTGATGCTGTCCTAAACCGACAGCAAGTTAATGATAACAGCATGACTTTGCTTCAACGCAAAAAAAGTTTTGGTAGGAAATAAAGAACAGATTTATGGACACAGTTTATTTACAATTCGGTAGAAAGGAAAACATAGTGCACTCTAGTAACAGGAGATGGAGAGACTCCCTGCCGACTTGATATATGAAACTAAGGAAAGAAATCCTGATATTACACAAGTAAAACTGAACTGTTGCTACGAATTTCAGCACTTGATACTGTCACCTTGATTCCAATTTCTGATACCCACATTAGCCTAATTTAATTAGTTTAAAGAGAGAAAACATTTTGACTAAAAGTGGACTAAACTGTAATGACTTATTGTTCCGTAAAATTGGACTAAAATGTTTTGAGTTGTCATCAGCTAAATCTAGACTAAAATGTGATTGGAAGTAATAAGTTTGTCTAAAGACTAAGGCTAAATCTAAAACAGCTGCAAAAATGAGTGCTCCTATGGTGTCACTGCTCTGTACACGAACAGAAGCTAGCCTGCATCTCAGCTACGAGGAGCGGGTGTTTTCTTTCCTGTGCAGTGCTCAACCATACCAACACCATAGCAGGACCTGAAATGAAATGTGTGAAAACACATTTGCAGCAGTTTGAAAAGTAAAAGGAAGTGCAAGATAAGGCCACAGAACCATCTCCTCCTACTTAGACTTTCTCAGGTCCCTGTTGACCTTGAACTGGTTAGAATGTCACACAGAGGAATAGGACCGCCTGTCTTGTTCCAGTAAAGCTGCAGCAGGATGTTGTACTGAGACCATGCCATTATTAAAGGTCACAGGGGGGCTGATCTTTGCCCGAGTTTTCTCCAGCAAGACACACAGGAGCCCTGTTTATTAACCCATTGCTAGTTACCTTGTTAGTACAGTGTTAATGAAAATGAAAATAGAAATGTGTTAGAGAAAGTGTAGGAGACAGACAGCATTGTCTCAACCTCTTCGTCTTGTAATAAAATAGCACCATGTCCAAGTGTGCAGAATGAAGCTTGTTTAATATTTTATGTTTAGAGTGGCCTAACCTACTGTTAAAGGCAAAACTCGGCAAGCTAAGCAGATCTTTTATTAGTGCATCTAGTCATGGGGTTACGTTGTTTAAATCATAGACATTGCGGATATGAACTGGCTGTTGGCTGCTCTTCTGTATGATCTATAACGGTGATTATTTTCAAAACAATAATACAGAATATGAGGTTTTTTTTACCATGTTCATATGCATTTAGTATTCAAGTAGCTTACATTCTGAAATGGATGGGTGCTTTGGACCAAGTGACAAGCATTGCAACATGACATGAGAGGAGGGAAGTGAAGGTCTGAGATGGAGAGAGACCACAGTGGGAGGAGCTGTTTTGCAGCACGGGGCCCCCTGAACCAGCCTGCTCTCTAATGCCTACTCAGCTTTTCCCCCATAGTGTACGTATGCAGTTTTCTCTTCTACTCTCCTCTTTTTCCCATTCCTTATCTTCCCCCACTCCTCAAAATGTTGTGTTGGTTGCTAGTCACCGCAGGCTGCTTCTCCTGGGGCCACTCAAAGAGCTGCCAGCCACTTACTGCATTTGCGCCAGATTTCATTAGGAACACTGGACTATACTCTCCATGATTTTCCCCGTCCATTAGAAACTGCATCCGTCAGTGGCATGGGAGCACCCTGAGTAAGAAGATTGAATCCTGAATGGCTGAATAATACAATACTGGAGGTGTCAATGGCTTGTATATGTGTAGACATACAGTATACAAGACGCATAAAACACCTTGTGAATTATTGAATAGTCTATTTAAATGATCAGTTTAATTGCATAAATAGAAAACCAGAAGCTGAGTATTGAACGACTTATTTGCTGCAATGGCTCTCTGCCATCTGCAAACTCCCATGAACTCTTATCTGACGACATATAAGCAAATAAGCCAATAACTTAAATACCCCCACTGGCTATAATGTCTGTGTTTATGGTTATTGTTGCATGAATCCAAGCAACCTCCCTTACAAACATTATTTTTTTAGACAGGAAGCGGGTAGGCTGACTCTTTGATTTATCATTCTAGCTCAAGTCACCGGGTATTGAGTTTTTTTATTTTTTATTTTTTCTTCAAAGTCCCGGTTTCCAGTCTGGAGCCACTACAGGCTTAGCCAGAACCCACAGTTCTAGCCATCACTTATAAAAACATTAAAACCTCTACTCTGAGTGGACAGAGCTGATGCAGTATTTAGTAGAAATATTATAGATGCTTACTTTGGCTACAGCAGCAGAATGTGAGAGGCCATAGGTTTGTTGGTGAGAATCTGATGTGCACAAGAATACAGCAGTTGTGTATTGATCGCATTTGCCACTCTGTGTCATTCTGCCCAGCTCTGTTTTTGTATCAGCTTGATGCTTACTGCTCAACTATGCACGACTAATATTAAACTTCATGTGTCATTAAATGCACGGTGATGTGGAAAGCACTGTATGTAGTACACTGTAGTTGTAAAAAAAAAAAAAAAAATTGGATAAGCTAGCTATGCATAGTGAAAGAAAGTTAGTAACCTTATGGAATCTGGGGTGTCAAACAGAGAAAGTTGTTTAACAGGCATGAAAACCTGCCTGAACATACTGGTGTTTTAAAGTGTGTGGGGAGTGATCTGCATTACCTATCCAGGTTAACACTTTTGAGCACATTGTAAAAAGGTCAGTCTAACATGATCCAACCTACAGCTCCTCAGGCCAGTTTAAATATCACGTGCCAAGTGCAGGGGAGTGATCCGGCATGAGACAGAACCACTTCTTAAAATTACATTTGTCTCTCCAGCCCTAATTTCCATTGTCTTTTATTTGTCTTTGGTGTGTAGAGGGAGAGCTGGGATGGACCCAGAACAAGGGAAAGATGGTTTCATATTTCTACTGCAGTGTGCTACTCGGTGCTCCTGGTTCACTGCAGCATCTTCTCTCCCTGCAGTGCTAGCAAAGGCTTCATTTCAGCTTCTAAGGCCCAACTTAGCTGTATGGTCCTTTCCCAACTTGTTTTTCCTTCTCATTCTTTTCATATTTCCAGACGGTCCGTAAACCTGACTTGTGTGATAGTGTTTCTGTTGCAGCTTCTATGTTCATGTTTTATTGGGAGGACTATATGTCAGCACAAGAGGATAAAGAAAAGGTTGAGGACATAGCGAGTGCTGATTCATCTTCATGTTGTCAGTGATACAGGCAACCTGGGACCATACATCTCATACTGTATAATAAGCAGGTAGCGGGAGATATGCTCTAGACTTTATGGGGAAACTTGTGGCTTACTTATGCACAGAGGCTTTGAGCAAAACAAAAGGCTCCATCTTGTTTTTGCCTTATTTCTTGAGGTAGGTCTGGAATTTCTTTTTTTTTTCAGTTTGAAAATCTGGGCATCAAATTTGACAAATAGTTTCAAAATGTACCTGGTTTCCAAACATACTGAAAATAAAAACAATGCTCAGACTGTCTTACAGGCTGTACCTGATCAGTCCATTATAGAATACAAATACATTAAATGGGTATTGCTGAAAATGAAAAAACACCAACCACAATTAGTATGAATTATAATTAAAGATTTAAGGATTATTACTTTAGTGTATAATGCCCTACATTAGACCTTTGCAGCTAAACTCTAATCTATGTATACCCAGTCACAGCAGCTGATGATGGACATGGCTTAAAGTTTGACCATAATATGTGGTAACCCTCTGTGTGTAAAACAGCTGCAGCTGTCCTAGGATTTAATGAATCCTGACAGCAGAGCTCTCAGTTGCGCTTTTAACTTCTTTTAACTGGGGGGGAGGAGGATTTGTATCAGAAGTTTGCAGTATAAATAGGCTATTTATGCAAATTGCTGTTAGCTTTTTTCTCTGTAGGCAGCCAGTGACCTGCGCTGTTTCTGTAATCAAGGGCCCTCCACAGCTTAACAGAGAGGAGACCATTTCTAAGACCTCAAACAGTCTGATGATGAGAGTCAAGATGATCTGCTGACATGGATTCACATCTTTACACGTTTTTGGCATTCATGCTTTGATGATTGTCACTAAAGATGAGGAGGTTCCGTTTGAATCCTCTTTGTAGCCTGACGGGAAACAAGGCTAGGTTAGCTTCTCTCTCTCACTCTCTGCCTGACTGAACCTCGAAGTAGGATATCCCCGGCAGTTCTCGTCTGTTAGCCCGTCTCCCTCTTCCGTAGCCATCTGCTCGGGTCCGTGTGTGTTTTCCGCAGCTGCCAACATACTACACAACACCGTGCTGTGCTTTCCAGGCCAGCAATGCCTGCCTGCCTGCCTGCCTTCCTTGCTCACGTAAGCCCTGTCTCAAGAGGGAATTCACTCTGGCTGGGTGTAGGTGGATTTATGGATGGAAAGCATGAAGAGCTGCCTTTTGTGACTCAATTTTGAATTTTGTTTGGAAGAGACTGAGATGTATGAGACGTTTAACAGAGACTATGTTTTTTCATGACTTCATCTTGTCTGGTACGACATGGCCCCACCTCCCAACTTATATCCAGTCCTTCTTATGTGACTGCCACCTCTTACCAGCTGTAATGATATAAGTCTGTAGAAAAGCGTAATAAATGTGTTCACAGACGTTGTTCACTAATGATGACATAATGATCCTGATCAGTGTTAAGTAAAATAATCCTGATTAGAATTTTGCTATTAACCTGCAGCCTTAAAGCTATAGGTAGTCATCATAGGAATGATTTTGTGCATTGTTAGGAGAAATTAGGGCAAACAAAGTTCAGATTTTTGTTTTCTTTGTTCTTTTATTTTGCCAAATAAAATAAATATTGTTCATTCCTGTGTGATGTGTGACATGTAAGCAACACAAAACTCTTGAAGCTTCAGGCAGATCAACAATAACACGGCATCAAAAACGCAAGGGGCTGCATTGGTGTGGGCGTGTTGCTACAGGGTACCGTGAGAAGATAAAATACAAACTAGGATGTCCATTTTGAAGGCTCATCAAATGCCTGCACACTGATTGATTACTCTGTACCTAACAACAAGGAGCAAATGTGAGCTCAGAAGATTGTACTTTTCTTTATGTTATAAAGTAAACAGATGTCCTTTGGAAGGTAGAAGACTTCTGAACAGCCAGCTTAGTAATACTTTAATGTTGAATGTATAAACAATATATACAATGTCTGTCCAAAGCATTTGCCACTATTGTTTTCCTTTTCATTCACTCATGTCTGTTTTTAATCAAGATCCAAATGGTTACAGGATGGTTATATTCCAATATCAACTCCTTTCTCTCTCCTCTTTTCTTTGTGCTTTCTGTCTGCAGTTTTAATCTGCAAAGTGCACCATGGGCCATTAGTGCAGTAAATCTGAGCCCTCTAACTTGAGCCAGGACGAGTCTGTAGTGTACCGCATTGCTGCAGTCAGCAGCAGCATCCTCTCCAACTGCAGCTCACTACAGGCATCTGTGTGAGACTGGTGCATTGCTCTACAATGTGTTACAGTCAGTGATCAATGTAAACACAGAATGTTTTGTGCTGTATCTAAATAGGCTAAAACAGCTGATGACCGACTACATTAAACTGCAGAAGGGGCAAACATGGGCCCCATGTGGTGGTTTTCCTAATTTCTTCAACCACGCACTAATTGAACAGGTGAGGTTCCACTCCACTTCAAAAGCCTTATTTAAAAATATTGGGTGTTGTCCAATCACTGTTGTTCAGCTGATATTATTTCTTTTTTTGTGGTTATCTTTTTCATCAAAACTACTGTACAAATGGGCTCAAATGTTACTTTAACTACGACACAAGTTTGCATGAGTATGACTGTTATTGTGTTGATGAATTTTATTGTGTCTGTCTTGTTAAAATCATTAGTATGTTATTAGTTAGGTATATTTAGTTTTGTAATTCCCCCGCAGTGTTTTCTTTTTGTGAGAAGGAGGGATGCATCGAATGTTCGGCCACCAAAATTAATCGGCCGAAAATAGCAAAAAAGCACTTTCCGTGTTCGGCCTAATACGTCAAAAGACCAAACAATAGCGTTGACATGTCGGCAGTGTGGAAGCATTTTAAAGTGTCTGAGAAAGAAGCAAAAATTGCCATTTACTGACACTGTACTGCTGAATTGTCTCCTAGCACTTTCACTCCATCTGTGGCTGACAACTTAGAAAAGGCAACCCGCTTTGAGTGTTTCTGTCACTTGTTTCTGAGAAGGCGATTAAGCTAGCTGCACCTAAATTTGGAGTTTTATCATATTGGGTTGGATTTGATGAATTTTGCACAAGGATACACGTGACAACATCCAGTTTTCAAAATAAGGTGTCTATACAGTATAGAAATAAGATTAATTGAATTATATTCTCAGAAAGTATAAAACATATTACATCGTGTCCATTAAAAATCTGACCCACCCACCATGGTCCCTCCAAATCCTGTGGGAAACTACTGAGTAAAAAGCACATTTTGACTATTCAATTTATGCAATGGTAACAAAAAAAAACAAAATAAATGAAAGGGTGTGAATGTACCTATTAGGTGTTCGGTATTCTGTAAATTTTTTTATTTAATTTGGTTTCATTTCGGTGCAACCTTAGTGAGAAGTTGGCCAGTAATTGTTATGAGTATGTGTGACTAACTCAGCTGAAAAGTTGGTCCAAGCTTCTGTCTTCACTTACCTGAACTTAAATGTAGTTGAGGGCACTTAATACTTACATGGAAATTCTGCTCACAGCGATGAAACATTATTGTTGTTTGTTCCTTTTGATTTTGTGTTTAATGTTGCATTTTATAACCGGAAGGGCTTCATTGAAATACAAAACTGTTTTTCTAGGTATTTTACACCTGTCATTGCTCACGCTTACATTGTACATCAGGATCAAAGGCTAAATTTTTATATAAAGAGAGCTGGACAACAAAAGCATAATTGTAGTGATATTGATTTGATTAATGCTTGTCAGATTGCTTGTTTTTCCCAATCAACAATCCAAAAGCAAAATGTATTAATGTTATTATCACGTGAGACAGAAAAGCAGATAAATAAAGGCCAATACTAATTATTACTATAGGAAAAAATTATTGTTTGAAGTTCTTCATGCAAGAAAGCGTGCTTTCTTAGCCCCTGCTCCAACCCACCCCAACGTGTCCGCTGTGTGCTGAGTAGTAGTAGATTTACTATCATGTCTTTTAACCCACCAGGGTCATGACATCATCATCAGCTAATAGCAAGTATGACCGGTGTCCCGTCGTGGCATGATTGAAGTAAATGGGCAGGGACTGTTAAATGAGTCCTTGGGAACATGGGAAATTGATGAGAGGGGAAAGTCACCTTCATGTTATCATTACGATGTCCGTTATGAGCCATGACTCACGTGAGTGCTGCCGCTTGGGGTAGCACGGGCTGCTCAGCCCACAGCTTTGTCAGGGTGACATAGATGCCACTCTCTCTGTGGCTCTCCTCATTTGATTTTATCGACTTACAGTAAATTGGACTAAAACATAAGCAGTGCTGCTTCTCCGCCTTCCAAGCCATCGGGTTGACATGAAATGTTCTGATGAGGTAGATTTAAAATGTGTGTTAATGGTGTCTGTGTATAACTAACCACCCACCCACCCCTCTCTGATGCCCAGCTGTCTTGCTATAGCCCTCTCTACAACATTGGCCTGCTTCTTGGACAGACACTGAATTATTCATAGAATCAAGTTGCTCTAAGCAGTGGATTGGCTACATTTTGCTGTCATGCACCCACATGTACAGTACACAGCAGATCGAGATCTTCACATGTTGTTAATGTGGGCTGCGTGTTGTCTCTGCCGGGCTTTTTACTGCATTTTTCTGCACAGTGTTTTATCCTTCTGTCTAAATAGGTAGTTGCTGTGATTATTCCAGACTGGTATACGAAGCCTGTATACTGTGAGATGTTAACATCTTTAACTCAGAGCTGTGGGGAAACTACAGAGTCTACATTATTCATTCAGCTCATGTCCACAGAGTGAGGACATGACTCCATCTAGTGGCCAAGGCATGTAGCAGTCCTTTTGGAAAAAGGTGATACAATGTCTGACTAGAAGAGTGATCTCAGTAGGGTGCACACCACCAGGTGTGTCAGGTCTCTGGAGGCATATGGGTGGGGAACAGGTAGGGCAGGGCCAGCTGACTACTAATACTGCTGACAAGACAAAAGTCTAAACTTTACAATCAATAAAACAGTCAAAGTCAATATAGTAGTGTTTCATCATAACCACAAGAGATCCTTAATCATACAGTCATAAATGTGCACAAAAAAATATTGATGGGTCCAAGTAGTATGCGAGATGAGCTGCCGACAGAGAGAGACACACAAGCAAATGTGTCCCATGATAACTTCACTTACCCCCTCTATTCCCGACTATAATTTTCAAGCTCACGTTTTACTTAATATAGTTTTCTATCGATAAGTTCATTTCCCAATTGTAAGTAAACCAAGACCAAAATAATAGCACATAAACATACTTTGTATTGTAGTCTTTGCTGTAATTTACCAAACCCTAAATCCTGCACTACCTACTGCTCGGAAGAGGCTTGAGATTCACCTTGCTTCAGACGAAGTGGCCAGTGGTCAACTGCGTGGCCGTTGGGGTCATGCAGGGTTACTATGGAGGCCTGTCTCCCCATTGTTTAATTACCCTTCCCACGCTCCTGACCTTGTCTAGGACGCATTGGTCATTATCAAATATGTTTGATTTTTTTCATTGGCCGTCTTTTTTTAGTCTGAGTCGTTGAACAAGCCTACTGTAGCCAACAGTAAGATGGAAACTGTGCTATAATATGCTCCCTTACTTTTTGCTTGTGCCTTATCCAGTCTAAACAATCCATCACTGTGATTAATATAATCTCTTACTAAGGAGAATACATGGGTTAAAATGATACCTGAATTCTTTCCAATAGTCTTAGAATACAAGATCTGTCTACCACTATCGATTATTTCATAGTAATCGGATAAGAAATACGCTTTGCTTGGCGCCCCAGGCGGTATCAGGATCAGCTGTGGACACACAGTCCAGAGCTGCTGTTTTCTTTTAGCTTGAAATAACCTCACTATTTTCTCTCACTCCCTCCAGTTTGCAAACAGCACCATCAAATCACATCGTTTTTACTTGACCACAGCGTAAGCGCGTTGTGCAAGAGGAATAATTGTCCGTGCGAAACAGTGTGCTCATGCACGAAGCATTGATGCACAGAATGTGCAATTTCTTGATTTCTCTTGAATTGCTTCAACCCTAGACACATCCACACAACATTAGAGGTAGTGGAAAAATGGAATAGTATTTTATTGTAATGATAGTTGATAAACAAGTAGATAAATGATAAATAAAACATGTAAAATGCAGTACTTTGTCGGGCCAAATATAATTAAAAGGGCTTACTAGCTGCTGCCTAAGTGTAGAAAAACACTGATATTATATAATTGCTGAAACAAAACTCCACATCTGACTTACAAGTGTATTCTCTGTCCTTCCAGGAGCCCTGATTGGTGATCAACTGTATCCTGTGGTCCCGGTGAAAGAACACCACCTCGGCAGGCTGGCCACACCCCCTTCCTCCTGCCTCCATGTATCCTGAATCTACCACAGACTCCCCCGCTCGCCTCTCCCTCCGACAGACTGGCTCACCCGGCATGATCTACAGGTGAGTTGATGGGTGTATACCGTATACACAGACACAACACATTTCTACACAATTGCATGTATGCCCATATTCCAGTTACTGAAGAACATTTAACAGACTGAATTTAATCCAAATAAAGTATCACTGAATAATTTACAGGAGTTCATTTAATAATCAGTACATTACATTATCATAGTAGCTAGTGCTACAACACTGTGTCGAGCCGCTCGCTTGTTAAATGCCTGTAAATACACTGTTTAGATAGAATTAAAAAAAAATCTGAGTAAACTAAAACTTAAGTGTGTTCAGTGTGTTATAGTTACTCTAATTATCACTTAAACTTTGCAGCATGTAGTACATTAACTATGAGGTGTGTTATGATCTCAGCCAAACAAGCCAAACACAGACAGCAAAAGAATTATTGAAGTGCAACCAAGAATAAGTATACAGACTGTCACACATACACATGCACACTTGTAATAGTTAAATCACCATCACATTTATTCCCTTGAGGTTTAATCATTACCTGCCTCACCCTAACCCATATAATAACCATTACCCATCCCTAATGAAGAGACGAGCCATTTTGTCTTAAGCTGAATACATTTGACAGTGTAAATAAATTGAGGGCAACAAATGTTCTTGCGGTTCTTAACTGTTAAAGTCTGAAATGGGTCCCCTTAATTGTGACATAGGGCAGACACACTCACATGCAGGCGTGTCACAGCATTATCCTGCACTCTGATATTTCACCACCACATGGCGCCAGAGACGCATCCTCTTAAAAAGCATCTGTTCCACTCTTCATGTCGAGGAGCTTTATGGCTGTGTTTCACATTGCCTCTATTATGGCCAGATAAAGTGCAGTGGCTGTCAGCTTTAGGTTTTGTGAAGCTTTTCTAAAGCTATTTGACTCCATATTCTATATTATTGAGTAACGTAACAATGATAGTGGATACGATTATAGCAGCCTGTTACCAGAACATCATTCATGATTTTCACTATACTTGTTTTCCACACATTTTCATGCAGTCACTGTAACTTTCCTATTAAACTAAATGACTAAAATGTTTCACTACCTTTATCAAAGGAAATGTTTTTAACATCAGTGATGTGGAGTTAAAGTGGAGAGACTACTGTGGAGTTAAACACACCTGAGCAACCCCATAATGCCTGGCTTACACTAAGGGCTTGGAAGTTATGTAATGTTATCTTCTATTGTCAACTATTCAGTTTAATAAATAGTAATTTTTCTGTTTTTACTCTTTGTTTCACTCTTTGTATTTGCATTAGCTTATGTTTAAATAATGAATTAATATATAGTTATAATAGATACAATGCACATCTTTTTACACTACTTTTCAAGATCTTTGTTGCAGCACTCCAAATGAAACAAAACAGGAATATGAGAGGTAATGCCGCTTTGCCAAGATGCGAAATTTACGGTCTAAACTCAGGTGTATCTTTTGTATTATAACTAGGAACTGTACAGTGTGTTTGAATTTAGTAATTTTTTTTTTTGATCATTGTTAATCAGGCTAATTTCAAAGATCAGAACTTAATTTCAAGAATGTGAGTGGAGTACTTTGGCTTGTACTTGCTTACAGATACGTACTAATTGTAACATTATCTTAAATAATAATGGACAAAACATCCTGTGCTTAGTGTAAAACTTTTACCCAGAGTAGACAGTGTAGTTAAGATACGGGTTTGTACATTGGTTTGGGAAATCAGGAAATTCACGGTAAAAGATTTTGTATTATTTTCAGATCTTGAAAAGTTTAGGATTTGTGCAAACACAAGATTTTTGTTTTGTCTTTAAACATGCACAAATAACTGTACTTTTCATGTAGTTTGATAGGTATACTTGTGAAGCCTTTGTTGTGGTTGTTTTTTGTGGCTTGACATGTCACATTGCTCAGACATTTCCAGGATACATAACATTTGGAACAAACAAGGCTTTGCCAATGCCATATTAAATACACTAAATCTGTGTTTAATGCAGTCATTTCTATTTCCTCCTGCTTCCGTATTTGGCTAACAGTCAACATCCTTCGCTAGTGATTTTCCCCCACCACTAACTTCTTCCCTGTCCTGCTTATATTAACCTAAGCTTTCCTTTTTCCTCCTTTCCCCTGATGTCTTCAGCGCTCGTTATGGGAGCCCCAAACGACAGCTGCAGTTCTACAGGTACCTGTCTGTCACTGTATCCGCCAATCACTGTCTAGCAGGGCTTTTAAGTGGAGCATTTTCCTTTGTAGTTTTTTGTATGTATTTATGTGTGTACAGTATTTGTTTTTGTCTGTATGTATTGATACAACTTTTATATTTCATTTTACTTTAATAACCTTGCTGTAAAGACTTACTGTTTTCATTTAAACCCATACATCCATTAGTAAACCTCTGCAGCATAGATAATACTTATCATCTTCTATTTAGCTGGCAATGCACTATCCAGCTTATACCTGATATGGGGTGATGATGGATTTTGTTGCAAGGTTGCTCACAGAACCTTTGAATCAACAATAACTGTCTTGAGTTTGAATGTTTGTTTGTTTTTTGTTTTTTTAGACATTTCCTTTATTCATCAAGTCTATATTAAAGTGTAACCTTTTATTTGACCTCATGGGGGTTCAATTTAATCTGTCTTGTTCTCAAAGCCAGAGAGACCATTTTGATCAGTGTTGCGGATGAGACATCGTTCTCCTCCGGTCATGTGCCTTTTGATGGTCAGTCTTTCTGCTGCTTTAGAGTAGGATCATGTTTTATGGACTTATATCAGGCCTTATTCTGCTGATCCAGTTATAAAAACCCCTGACTACGTGGATGTGCTAGTAATGAGCTCACTATCGGATTTTTATCTTGGCGCCGCACATTTCTGTCCTTTTTTCAAAGTACAAACCGTCCCACTAGCTGCTCCCCTGGCCTACATGAGGGGGGATCGATTAAGCCCCCTATCCCTGTCTCTCTATCTCTCTGATAGGCTGATGCTGGAAAGGGAAGTTTTATTCTTTTAGCTCATTACATTGTAATACTGGAATCATGATGGCTGAAACACTTTCAACTATGTACTAAGATGCAATTGAAAGTACGATGGAAGTCTACGATCATGTCATTGGGGCATAGAGTGGGTTGCCTGTGAATCGGAAGGTCGGCAGTTCAATCCCCAGCTCCTCCAGACTGCATGTTGAAGTGTCCTTGGGCAAGATACTGAATCCCTAATTGCCTCTGGTGGCTGTTCCACCAGTGTATGCATGTGTGTGTATGAATGTTAGTTTCTGTTTGAGCACTTAGGCTCAGTGAATGAATGCGTGTGAATGTGATGTAGTGTAAAAGTGCTTTGAGTGGTCGAAAAGATTAGAAAGGCGCTATACAAATATGCCGCAAGTTCATGTCGACAGTATTTAGTTTTGGTAACGCTTGTCTCAACCCTGTCTTGTCTTTATGATGATCATCAGCTGTGAGCATTTGGTTTTTATTTTCTTTTGTTCTATTTTGCTTTATTCTTCAGTACAAGTTGTAGATCCATACTATTCTGTGTGTTTATGACATGATGTCTTCAGAGCTGTTTAATGTTAGCTTTTATGATTCTGTACAAAGAATGCTTTTAGTAAAAGCATTTCCGGCTGTCGTTAAACCATTTTGCAATTATCATGGGACTGAGTGCTTTCCGATAATAAAGGTTGTTGACCTCTGACCAATGTACGTTATGTCTCATGTAGAGATTAGGGAAACATAGCTAATGTATAAGAAATTCTTAAAGCAAGTATTCCATTTAATGCATTACATGTGTCAGGCTTGTGTACATTCATTCATTTAAGAGTTGTTAAATGGCAGACATGCACCTGAGTTTTCCTTTACATTGTACCCAAAATGACCAAAAAACTTAAAAGTAACAGTGCAGTTAAAACCGTTTTAGCTCATAAAGACAATGTTAAGATCAACTCGGAAATATATGTAGTGCCCAGGTGGGTTAGAACCTAAATTGTAAGACTCCTATTAATGCTGCAATCATGATGACCAACTCAAAGAGGTAGATCATGTGCACATATCTAAACAGACAGGCTATTTTCATTAATATACATGTACCATTTTTGCAAGAATATTGGTTGGAGTGTAATATTAACAGGAGGGTGATTAATCAATTTGTTTTAAAAAAACTGTGCCAAAATAAAATACTCACCAGATAGCATAGAGGGTACAGATTGGCTTCTTCACATAGAAAACTCTCACTGTTGTCTGGGTGGTACAGATCTGCAGGTATTAAAGAGTCTTAATAATGTTGGCATGCTTCCTGTAGACAGTAATGTAAGTCATAAAATGTTCTTGCATTGGATTACAGACGGTTGGGAGATGTTACATACCTTGACAGCGTACAAGAGTGTCTGT
>JAPMOB010225104.1:0-12650 GCA_029875015.1 Lepomis gibbosus | reverse complement strand
GGTCTCGCCCTACCTCAGTCTTGGTCTCGACTTGGTCTCAGTCCCTAAAAGTCTTGGTCTTGTCTTGGTCTGGATAAACTGTGGTCTTGGTCTTGACTCGGTCTCACCCTCTCTCAGTCTTGGTCTTGACTTGGTCTCTGTGTGGGCGGTCATGACTACAACACTGTTATATGCAAGCAGGCTCCCTCCTGTCATTTAAAGAGTCTGGTATGGACTTTATTGAAGTATAATGCCCCAAAGAACATACATTTACAGAACAATATGACAGGTGTGTTATTTATTGTACTTTTTAACAGATGTCCAGATTTTTGCCATTGACAGGGACAAAGTAACTTTCCGTCAGCACATATTTTGATCGGGCGGTGTGTAGCAGATTCACATCATGACTCTCCTCATTCAGGGATGGAAACCTGCAGGACATTGTGAACAAAGGCAGTCTGCATGAATTCCTCGTCAGTCTGCATCAGGAGTTTGGGTCTGTGGCGTCATTCTGGTTCGGGAGCCGGCCGGTGGTTAGCCTCGGCTCTGTGCACCAGCTGCAGCAACACATCAACCCCAACCACACCAGTAAGTGCACCACAGGCCTCTCTCATAGTAGGTCCTGGTATCAGCCTTTTTTATCCTGTTGTAAACAAAAACAAACAAAGCTTTGTTTTTATTGCTCTCCTCAGCTGACTCCTTTGAGACGATGCTGAAGTCGTTGCTAGGTTACCAGTCAGGAATGGGAGGTGGGGCTACTGAAACTGTTATAAGGAAAAAGGTGTACGAGAGTGCCATCAACAACACGCTGAAGAACAACTTCCCTCTTGTGCTCAAGGTTCATATCACTGATGGAAAGAATTACTACTGCGAAACCTCTCCCCTCCTCGCTGAACTGAAGTCATTAATACACCTTTTGGAATTGTTTGTTTTCTTTCACTTAGCTGGTGGAGGAGTTGGTGGGAAAGTGGAAGTCATTCCCGGAGGATCAACACACCCCTCTGTGTGCCCACCTGCTGGGTCTGGCCATGAAGTCTGTCACCCAGCTGGCTCTGGGCGAGCGCTATAAAGACGATACTGAGGTCCTTTCCTTCCGCAAGAACCACGACGCGGTGAGACAATGCCACCTACCTGAAGGAAGAGATCCATAGCCACAGTGTAGTGAAAGTTTTTCTAGCTGAGAAAAATCATTCGTGCATTGGGTCCATTTATCTGTAACTTGGGGTTAAATGTGGTCTTTTGCATCTTCTACAATATTATTTTGGCATATTTGTTGACAGTGTACAAAGGGCACTGAGTCTGATACCTCTTTGGGATTTCAAAACGTATTAACTAGGAATTTGGCCTGTTGCAGTTCTGTTGAAATGGGTCAATTGATTTGTTTTTCTCTTCTGACGCTTTCACGCTGGCGCTGCCAGATCTGGTCAGAAATCGGGAAAGGCTACCTGGACGGCTCCCTGGAGAAGAGCTCCAGCAGGAAAGCACATTATGAGAAAGGTTAGTGAGTCTGGATCATAAACTTTAAAAGAACTGCCGTGATGTTCGCCCCCTTACCCCTGCTGTGTGTTGACATGTGGGAGCAGCGCTGGGCTTCGACTGTTGCTCGGTTCTTGAGAAACTCACTTGATCTCTGTGTGTAGAGCAGCTTGACAGACAGATAAAAACTATAACCAACCTTCATTATCCTCACCTTGTGTTTTGGGGGAATTTTATTGATTTATCTGCCAAGAACACTTGTTACTGGGACTTGGCACGTGGTCAGAGTTAATTTTAGATGCCGTTTGAAGAGCTGGAAGGCAGCAGTCCCTGCTTCCATGTGAAGAAGTAACAAAAGTCATTTGTTTGTCTTCAGCTCTGTCGGAGATGGAGGCTGTGCTGCTGTCAGTTGCTAAGGAGAGAAAAACCCAGAGGAAGCAGACTGTGTTTGTGGACGCTCTGCTTCAGTCCAGCCTCACAGAACGACAGGTGAGTACTGATGATGTCACCAATTCTAATTTAGAGCCCAGAAGACAACCTGAAGAGCTTCAGAGTTCCCCAAGGTCTGAATAAGTACTGAAATACAGTTTTTGTTTGTTTTCAGATCATGGAGGACTGCATGGTTTTCACTTTGGCCGGATGCGTCATCACTGCCAACTGTAAGTGACAGCCATCAAAACAGTCACAGATCAATTCTGCTTGAAAATAACTTACATCAATTTTTAAAATACTGTTTCAGCTCTAAAATTAACTGACCAATCTCCTCAGCTCCACATCACATAGAGGAAGTTCTTTTCTGTCTGCAAAATATCCCATTGTTCTAACTTGGTTAAAAAAAGACGATGGTTTTCCTTAACAAGTGAGGAGGAAATTAAACTGCAGGATCCCTAAAACAGTCCACATGTGCGTACATCAACTAAAGTGTGCTAGAACAAGAAATCAAACCTCGACCTCACACATTCCTTGATGAATCCCTGAAATGTTGTTTTGGCAGTGTGTATCTGGGCACTTCGCTTCCTGTCCACTTCAGAGGAAGTTCAGGACAAACTGTACCAGGAGCTGGATGCGGTTTTGGGTTCTGATCCAGTTACCTTGGACAAGATCCCTCAGCTCAGGTAAGAGCTGTGGACCAGGCTTTCTATTTAATCCATCAAATCTCAGACTAGACACCTGCATTATCCAGTGATGGTGAGACATGGAAAGATACTGCACGTTTTCACTGTGATTTGCCAGATTGGGACTTAATAATTCAAGGTCAACATTTCATCCAGGCATTGTTGATCATTCAATAACCTTGATTTCATCACATTACTGTCTTTGGATAGATACTGCCAGCAGGTGCTCAACGAAACAGTGAGGACTGCCAAGCTGACCCCCGTTGCAGCCCGGCTTCAACAAGTGGAGGGCAAAGTCGATCAACATGTCATTCCTAAAGAGGTATCTGGTTTCCTGCTGTCTGTTTATTTCACTTAAGCTCATCACAGGCTAGTGAAGCCAGATGATCTGACACGTTTATTGTAGAGAGACCATCAGAAGAGAAACCTTAATTTTGCAGGTGATGGGAAACAGATGTGTGCCTTTTTGGTTTGACCAACATAATAAACTTGACATGATTGGAATTACAATTGATAAACTGTCTATGTAAAAAACAAATTGCCTTTTAGTGGAAATGTGTATATGTGCATGGATGTAGGTATTGCACTTGTGAGCTTATTCTTCATCTGAAAACATCTGAAAAGTGTATCTGTAGAAGTTAGTCGTCCAAATCTAGAGTGGAAACCAAAACAAGAATTCAGTAATCTGTTATGTTTTTTTTTCTGGTCCCTATTTGTTATTTTGTGTGCACTTTTTTCCCCTGGGTCTACAAGGAAAGTAACTTGTATATTAGAACTGTAAATAACAACAGTAAGGGCGGCAAGGCAAGTTTGTTTGTATAGCACCTTTCAACAAAAAGGCAATTCAAAGTGAGAGTCATAAAATATAAATAAATATATTGATGCACATAATAAGTTTTGTTGCCTTGCCATATTTCAGACTTTGGTCATCTATGCGTTGGGAGTGGTGCTGCAGGATTCTGATACATGGAGCGCCCCATACAGGTTTGCTTTACATACATTACTTTTGACATTTTCATCAAATCATTTCAAAATGGCTAGGGAGTGGTGTCTGAACTAAACAGCTATAAAAAACTGTGACCCCCTGCCTTTCTCTCTGGCGCCACCATAAGGTCAAAACTTAAATTTGTCTAATACTTTGGATACCTGTACAATTAAAGACATTCCCATCATGCTCAGCTGTACTTTGTGTTTAGTGCTAATTAGCAAATGTTAGGATGCTCACACGCTAACCTAAGATGGTGAACACGCTAAACATTTACATTTATTCATTTAGCTGATGCTTTTATCCAAAGCAACTTACAATTGCTAATTACGTCTGGAGCAACTAGGGGTTAAGTGTCTTGCTCAGGGACACAATGGTGGATGGGTCACAGTGGGGGATTGAACCCGGGTCTCTCACACCAAAGGCAGGCGTCTTATCCATTACGCCACCACCACCAACATCGGCTTCTTAGCATTTAGCTCAAGTACAGCGTCACAGAGCAGCTAGCATGGCTGTAGACTTTTAGTCTAGATCCAGTAAGACTCTGAACACCCCCATATCTCACAGCTGTATGCAACAAGTTTACTTCCTTCTTTTCCTTCTCTTCCTTTGGGGATTGTAGGATGTCACTCTCTGAAGTAGAAGCACAGTAGACCAGAAATGCTGAGGGGAAAGGGGCTAAAAAGAAATTTTAAATCACAAAATATCTTCTCAAACACAACTTTTGAAATAGTGTGACAGCATCGCAGGGTGAGGTATCTTTCAGGTTTAAAATTTGATTTGAAATATTTTTGAAATTTCTGATATGGTGATTACGGTGACATCCCTCAGGTTTGACCCAGATCGATTTGAGGAGGAATCGGTCAGGAAAAGCTTCTGTCTGCTCGGATTCTCAGGGAATCAAACATGCCCAGAGCTCAGGTAAAGACGCATTTAGTCGGATCCATTCCTTATTATCCCTCTGGGTGTAGACTACGCTAATGATACTGAGAGTAATATTGGACTTCTGGACACATTGTGCAAACGTTTAGCTCCTAAACAGAAATTTGATAAATTTGATTTCAAGCTGTCTTGAAGCTGTAAAGAGTCTTATTTGACTTTAAGTGTGCTGTGTGGGGGTAGTTTGGATAAAATGATCTGGACTAACTCACTGTTTTTGGACATCACGCATGAATAACATTTTCATGATTAATTATGTTTGGTCTCTCTGACAGGTTCGCCTACCCTGTAGCTACTGTTTTGCTCAGCACGGTGGTGCGGCAGCTGAAGCTTCACCAGTTGAAGGGACAGGTCGTGGAGGTCAGATCTGAGCTGGTATCCACACCTAAGGACGAGACCTGGATCACCGTCAGCAGACGAAGCTAGAACTAGTTTTTAAAACCCTTTTTTTAAAAATTTATCATCTTGATTAAAGGAATTACCAGCAAAGTATTTTTTGAATGTAGAGGATTCAGTCTGCCAGAGAAACCCATGCCTTATGTTGGGTTTTCCCAACGTTTTATGTACAGTCTTTGTGTTTTTTACATCTAAGATGCACCACAACATGTTCCCATGGTTGTATTTCTGGTGTTTTTACTGTACAGTAATCTGAGGCCTTAAGCACATTATTACCTTGTCAGGTCAGATTTGCACTTGTTGAAAGACTCCATCTGTTAGAGTAGAGAAACTCTGTGGTTTAATACTCTGCGATGTATAAGTAATTTACATTTAGGGCATTTAGCAGATGCTTTTGTCCAAAGCAACTTATAAGAAGCACATTTGTGAGAAGAAAGATCAAAACAACTTGTTTCTTTAATTCTGCCTTGAGTCAAAATTCCCAATGGCATGTGGCTTTTTTCTTTAAATGGCTCACATGGCATTTAGACATGTCATTCAATTTTTTAAACACAGTTGCATCTTACACATCATTAAATATATATGAGGATTTTGCGTGCATTTGTGTCATTCATTTATATTTTGAATTGTGTATCACTTCTTCCCTAACGAGCATTTCCTACATCAAATAACTATTTTTTAATTTGGTATCAGAGGAGAGTGGCACTGTCATGTTGTGGTTTCCTGTTTTGGTCCGGTTTCAGTCTGCAAATGGAACATTTTTAACTAAATGAATGATTTTTAATATCTGTGCTACTTAAGGGCCTTTGGGCAAGTTTCAGTTTTCTCACCAGAGCCAAGCCTGCTGCTCTGTAACTGAGTCCATGGAGAGGGCGCGATGAAAGAATAAAAGCGGGATCACCATAGGGAGATGAATATGGTCATATTTTTATTACATGTATTCATTGAGTTAGTATGAAAGTACAATATTAGAAAAATCACTACAGTAAACCTATTACATGCATTTAAGGAGCAATTTGGAAACCACTAAGCATTATACCGACTGGGAGTGATTTCTGTTACATTACATTTTGGGCACTCTTGCTCTCTCCACCAGCTGCTGGGAGAGTCCTGCAGTACCGCACACTGCCGCGCGGCGCGAGTGAGCGCACGCGCACACACACACACACACACACACACACACACATACACACAGACCGCTCCGCTAAAGATGTGAAAATGGCGGAGCTACAAATGCTTCTGGAAGAGGAGATTCCAGCAGGACGAAGCGCACTACTGGATAGTTTCACTAATTTGGAAAGGGTCGCGGAGTACTGTGAGAGCAACTATGTCCAGGTAGGCAGTCACATGCGTGGAAGAAAACTCGGTGTAGCTCCTTTTTTTGACGGGCATCACTGACGGCACCACTGTGGGGCGAACCGATACTAGGCTAGCTGTGGCTAAAGCTACCGATGTGATGCAGCCGTGTTAGCTAGCTAGCTAGCTAGCTTCGGCTAAAGCAAAAACAATCCGCTGTCAGGGCTTTTTGTCAGATAACTAACACATAATTTGACATTTTCCCGCTTCATTCATATCAAGAGGTATCAACATTGTTTATACGTTCATATTGCCATCGACATAACATTGTGTTTGACTTGTTATAACGTTACATCAATCGTGGGCTATCCCCATATAGCCTGGTGGCTTGCTAGCCAGCTGCTCGGCATCACCCACGGTCTAAATAACCAAACAGGCACCATGAAAATCATTTTCTGTGCGTTCTGCTCGATCAATCACTGCCGCTACCAGCAAGCCAGCCGATCATGCACCGGCCAGATGTAGGACGCGATATCAAGTGCCAGATTAATCTCTAATGAGCTTTGGTTGACAGAAGATAAACTGCCGTGACAATATTACCAACAACCACAGATTTTTGGTGTTGGACTGTAACACAGCGACTTGCTCTTAATGTTACAGCCAGAATAATACTTTAATTGTAGCTTTTATCCCTGTCAATGCTTAGTTAAATGCCGGTACATCCACGATTTCCTATCTTCATTCATACAGTGTACCTAGGGTTGGGAGGGACAGTGTAATTTTGCATCTCTGAGTCAACATTTTCTGTGTTGATTTGCACAGCATTTTTGGCTTGTGTGTGAAAGTACAGTCAGTCCCATTCAGAGCTTCAGTAATATTCTGCTGGGCTTCTTCTCAGGCCTGTTATCACATATGGGGTTGAACGTTGGGGTCACAGTTTTAGCTGGGAGAGATTTTGACAAGGTGTGATACTGAAATATGCTATCCTTGATAAACAGGTCCAATCAGGTTTGACAGGTTGCTTATGAAGGAGGCGGCCCTTGAATTTTTGGCAGTGTGCTGTCTGGCAGGCTACCCTGGTTTCTTCTCACCCTGCCAGGTTTTCCAAGCTGCTGTTAGATGGGTATTACCACTTGCTGATCAGGTGGACAGAAGTATTTGTTGGAGGGTTTTTTAGTGGGATCATTCACCTCTCCCTCTCAGTCCTAATTTACATCTTCACTCTGCCATATCTGCCCTAAAGCTGGTTTCCTATGTAACATCAGTCATGTAGGACTGGACACTTGTTGGATAGTGTAGCCCTTTATTTTTCCACTTGTAACCTACGTGCTACAGGTGTGTGAATTAATATTCCAACCTTGTTTTTTTTTACAGAATAAAATATCAGTCTGACACCTTCCAGGAGTTATTTTGTGTTCCCACAGTTTCTTTCAACAACCGCCTGAAGAGGAGTGAGCTGGCTCGTTGTCATTCAGGTGTGGGTTGAATATGGGAAAAGATAGTGAGAGAAGGAGTTGAGGAAAGGTTGTCACATTCAGAGCCTTTCCTGTAGTTGCATTGCACTGTGGACCAGAAAAAACGGTGGATGGATTTCATCCCTAAGTTTGTTGTCATGACAGAAACATTTCCAGCTATTAAAACAACTAAGAATATGACATTATATCTAACATGTTTGAAATGTAGTAGAAAAAATGCACCAACAGGGATTTTAAGATCTGCCATTTTTACAAAACTCTCCCTATTTGATGTCAAATATATAGTAATGCCGACATTACATTGTGATGAGACTTTTTAATATGTCCTTTTAATTATTTTTAAAACATTATTAAACATAAATAGTGTGCTGCTCATACTCTCATTTTAAACAACTTCAGGTTACTTTCAGGCAGTGATTTGTCTTTGACGTTCTGCTTTCATGGTTTTTATTAGCCCTTCCCAGCCTAACCCATGTGACCCCTTAGATCGGTATCAGGTCCAATACTGACCTTGTTAAGTTGACTTGGTATCAGCCAGATGTGACCGATCAATATTAAATACAGTTTCCTCATCAATGACATATAATTTAGTGTGTCCTCTTCTCAGTTTTAGGTGTCACAACAATCTGTGGCATCATGTTATAGTTTTAACTATTGTCATGCTAGTTATCTAATCCATTTCTTATGGAATCTTGGCTCCGATTCCAACCCCTTCACCACATATCTTGTCAGTGCTCGGTGACCTTTATCATTACCCTTCTTCTCTTTTGTGGCTAAAGTGAAAGGAGTTTCTAGGTTAGGTTAGCTAGGAGAGCGCGACATATTGAACATAGTGCGTTCCTTCAAATTTACACCATGTTGAAGTAAATACTTCGTCATGTTGGAGCTGCTTCCTCTCTCGCACCAAATCTCCTAGCTGCAGGTGTTGCATTTCTTTTTTTAATGAAGCTAAGCCAAACTTTGGAGCGTTTGCTGCCATCTGCCATGGTCCAGGAATGGAAACTAGGGCTGCACAATATTGGAAAAAACTGACATTGCAGTATTTTTCTTTTTTGCTATCTATCAAATCTATCTATCTTGTAATTTTTAAAAAAGCAGGAATTTTCACCAGATGACTTCAATTCCTCTATTTGATATGAATTAAGCATCCCATAATTATTGAGGTGATTTTGTAAGGAAAATGCATAGGAAATAAATTTTAAAAAAGCCGCACAATGTCTTTTCATTGTGAAGACTTTTTAGAGTGCAAACCATCCTTTCTTGAGCTTTAATACAGTAAACATATTTTAAAGAGTTAATTCGACTCGCTTGACATTGCACTGTCCTGCGATGTGACTATTGCGGAAGGGCACATTGCGATGATGAAATATAATGTTGTGCAGCCCTAATGGAAACCGAAGGACTCTTCTTCATGCTTTGTTGACATACTGTGTAACAAATAGGTGACGTTAGGTTGGTGTAGCAGGTCCTGGCAGGTACGTGACACTTTTATGGGCTGTAAAATGGTCACTGCAGTTCAATCGAGAGCCACACTGAAATATGCAGAAAGTTAGGAACCGATAAGCAGAATCCAAATGTGTCTTAACTGAGCCACAGCTCTTGGATTTGAATTTGGTTCAGACTACAACTTGGAACCTGTTTTTGATACCCAGCCATACCAACCGAGGCATATGTTATTGGTCTATGCAACCATCCTTCCCTTCCAAAAACTGTATAATCAGTCAGTCTACGTAGTAGCAGGCGAGGCCGATAGATGAGATCTGTCTCTTCTCTGCCCTGCATGTAGGAGCTACAGCTGCATACTTGTGACTTTTGCCACGCAACCTGTTTGTCAGTGCTGCACCCTCTCCCCACCTTTAAATAACACCGTTTGTTTGTTTGCCTGATGATTTGTTGGATTGGATTGCTCTTTGTGATTCCTCAGAAATGTGTCTTGTATCGGGAGCACATTCTGTTTCACATAAAAGGGAACAGACATATTCCCGCTGAGGATGCTGCTGGTTCAGCCTGTTGGGTAGACCCGGCTTTAATGTGCTGCCTCGTTGTATTATCCTTATTCAGTTTCACAATAATCTAATATCAGTTCAGCAAAAAAATCAAATCCAAATGTGCTATGTTTTACAGATGTAAAGTTTACCAGCATGCCTGGATTGCACTGTACAAACAGTGAGATTCTTCCCATTTCATGATTTGCATTTGACATGTCAAGCAATCAGTCAGCTGATATCTTGGTACTGTAACGGAAATAAAGAAATCTATAGGAAGACCTATATTGGGCTGTCCTGTCAGTTGGCAGCATACTCTTTAAATTGAAAAGATGAAAGTATACCAGTCAGTCTATATCCAATCACAACTTCAATGCTGCTGTGACCCAGAGTGTGTTGTAATCAGTGTGCTACTATGCTGTGTCCACAGAACGTATGCAGGGTTGAAATAAATAGTGAAAAGATCTTTTGCTTTACGGTTTGGAAAATCAATTACTCTGCAGATTATTTTCCAGGTTAATTAGTTAAAGCGTCAGATAATAGTGAAAGACGTCCATCACAGTTGTCCGTTGGAGCTCGTTTTGTCCGACCACCAGTCCAAAACCCAAATATAATAAATGTATTTAAACATAAGACGAGAAAAATAATTTAAAAAGCAGGAGAACATCCAATGTTTGGAAAAATGCTTTAAATGATCATTTTTTAAAATTAGTTTCTGATAAATTTTATTGACCCAGACTAGTTGCTTCAGCTGTAGTTTGTTTAAAACAGTTCACTTATTAAAATTAGGAATGAATCAATCATTATTTATAAATGAGGTTCCAACTGGCGATTCTTTTCATTATTGATTATCACTGTTTCCGAATGTCTAAACCTTATAAATAATTAATTTACAGCCACATAAGACAAATTAAAGCTGAAATAACGACCACATTTTTGCTTGAAAAATTACTATAATGATAAGTTGATTACAGTAAATAGATCTACTTTAGTTAAATAATGATGTTCTTGTTTTGTGTTACTCAGACGTGCTGTGACACATGCGGACAGTAAGGAACACAGTTTCAGAGCAGAAACATGAGCTGATCCATCTGCCCACGCTGTACCCACGGCCATACCACTGGCTGCAAGCTTGCATTACTTGCTCACTTCACTGCCATTAAAGTTCTTTTTTTTTTTACTTGACTAAAATGTTACTTGTTGGCACTGAAAGTTTTGAAGCAGCAGTTCCACCCTGCTGCCACAAATTGCACTCAGGATTAAATTTTTTAGCTACAAAACTGTACCTGCTCCCGGATTGTTCCCTTTTGTATCTGTGCGACAAGGATCATCTTTAGTTTAGGTCATCTGAATCAAAGTAAACCCCTCGTGCATTGTGTTTTCACTTAGCACCTCAGATCTTAGTGTCACAACAAAGGAAGGCTGTAGACTTTCTTTTTCAAAAACCTTGAAGACAGATTAGAGCTGCAGCGATAGATTTTTTGAACATCTCTCTATACCTGTGGGCACATGTTATTGACATAATGCATTCCCAACCTTAACCTTTACACTAATCCTAGCATAATTGTAACCTGAACCCTAAACCCCAAACCCTCAAGAAACAGTCTCTACCTGTGAGGACACCTGTGAGAATCTTCAACAATTTAAACTCATTGATCATAATTTTTCAAGTCATGTCTCCCACTCCAGCTGGTCTTTTGGTGAGGATTTGCTGCTTTTCTAAGACAACTTGTTTGTTTTAACTTGTCCAAGATGACAGGAAATTGAACATATCTGCATTTTGCATAGTGTTGGTCACTTTGGTCTTGTGAAATTGTGATGGGCATTTTATAGGCACATTGATTAATCGAAAAAATGTTCAGCAGATTCATCAGTAATGAAAATAACCAATGGTCATGCCCAGGAAATATTAGTAACCTGTTACTATGTCATCTGGAACAAAGGTTCATTATAGGCTGGGTTTGGCTGCTTCCTTTGCACACTATAAAATGCAAATCTATCTTTTTAAATGTCAAATGTCACTCTTCTTTCTGCTGTCTCCTTTCTCTCGTACAGTCCCCAGACAAGCAGAGGGCACTGGAGGAGACCAAGAACTACACCACCCAGTCTCTGGCCAGCGTAGCCTACCTGATCAACACGCTGGCCAACAATGTCCTGCAGATGCTTGACATCCAGGCGTCGCAGCTCCGCCGCATGGAGTCCTCCATCAACCACATCTCACAGGTCAGCAACTGACATAGAAAAATCCCTCAAATTACCTTATTGGCTCACCTGAGGAGTGATTACTCCACCAGAGACTTATTCTAATTGAACACCTCAAAGATTCAGGAATAAATTGACTGTCAGAATTTTGACCAAAAACAGAATTAAAGGGATACTTTGTGATTATAATCTAATACACTGTATGTTAAATTTATCAAATATTTCCTCATGGGTCGCTAGATCCGGTTTTCCTACACTTCCTACACAGCCCTGGGTCTGTAAATTGAACACGAACAAAGCTGCTCAAAGCGAGCAGCAGGTGGCAGTAGCACGCTCGAAGCAATAGGAGAGAGAACGTAAACAAACCAGTATTACAATATTATAAAGCTGCAGCACCAGAGGCTGCAGTTTCAGGACCCCCACAATCCTGGGACCGCAGCTCTAGGACTGTAGTTCTTTTGCGACAGCCCCATTTAGTGGATTTGTGGTGGTAATGCATAGGGGTGGGAATCTCTGGGCACCTCACGATTCGATTAAGATTCAGAGGGCTGTGATTCGATTATAAAACGATTATCGATGCATCTTGATGCATCATATTTTTTCTATACAGGATCCCTGGATAATTACTAAGCATTTAATTTGCCCATTAAAATCCAAAAGAAACAAATCCTAATGTGCAGTATGTGTACAGGACAGAGCTGCACACCAGTGTAGTCTAAGCGTGTGCCTGATGTTCTCAACCCTTGACTAGTAGGTTAGTTAGTAATGACCTACAGCTGATAATTAATATTACTTCATTACT
>JAPMOB010225102.1:0-18052 GCA_029875015.1 Lepomis gibbosus | reverse complement strand
AGAGCCAGCAACACCCGCAGGAAGCGACAGGAGGAGGAAGCACACGACCACGGGAAAGGGAAGAAGTCGAGTTAGTAACACGCATTAATGGGATGAGGTTGCACTCAGAGAAAGAGAGAAGAGGAGAGAGGAGCTCAGTGCATCATGGGAAATTCCCCGGCAGCATAACTAAGGGATTGTTCAGGACTCACCTGAGCCAGCCCTAACTATAAGCTTTATCAAAAAGGAAAGTCTTAAATGTAGAGACGGTGTCTGCCTCCCGAACCCAAACTGGACCAAGTCTTTACCCTAAAATGTAATGATTGACATTATGGGGACCTGCACTTTGTCCCCATAAAGAAGGCAAGTCCCCCCAATGTGACAGTGTAAACAGATTTATGTCCCCACAACGTGAGCAACACACACACACTGCCTGAAGGAGGTTCAGCTGCAGATGAATGAGTCCAGTAACTGCCAGACAGCTAAAGAAACTGAGGGTGCGTGTGAGACTCTGCAGCTGCTGTTGGTACACTAGCAGTCACACTATTCTCTCACTCCATCATCCCATCATCCCTCACTCCTCTCCATCATCCTTCTTGTCATCTTTCCATCTTCTTCTCCTCCTTTTTTATTCATCCATCATTTTTCACTTCTTCCTGTCCACATCAGCCATCTTTCTCTTTAACGCTGCACTAATTCACTAACTCGCCATCTTTCTTCATCCCTCCTTCTCTCCTTTCACTCTCTCTGAGTGTGTCTTCCTGTTAATGTTGTACACATTGAACTTTGCACCATCTTTAAAAACGGTCCAGTCTCTAAACAGTTATGTGGTCTTAGGTTCTGTACTGAAGATATTGACGACATTTTCCTTGCAGAGCTGAGTAAAGGTTGCAGCTTAGATATTCAAATGAAAAGAACGACGCGATCCCTGCAGCTGAATAAGACACAAACATTTGTCTTTTAGGGAATCAAAGGTTGTTTCAGAATCAGAGATCACAGCCAGATTACATACTGTCTCAGACTGTGAGTGTCTAAACTGCAGCTTAACACACACAGAGTCAGAGCGTGAGCTGAGGTGGATTAGCAGGTCCTGTGTGCTTTTAATGTTTGTGTGTGAGAGGGATCAAATGATCAGGGTTCATCAGGTCTTTTATCAATCAGCCTTACTGAGAGCCTGCTAATCTGTTTGTTTGTATGTGTTTCATTGGGTTTATTCATTCATTGCCAAGCTCTGTGACCATCTGATTTAATCATGTTTTAATATTCATTTAAATTTTTTTTACACTTCATCACATCTTATTCCTTTTCTCTCTGATGTTCTAACTGTCAAACAAATCAAAAGTATTCTGCTAAAAATAAAAATACATCTAGACCGGGTGTATTGTTCTGCTGTCATCGAGCCTTGTACAAATGTACTTAAAGTTTTATATTGAATCCAAAGCTTTTATTCCTGTTTAGTGGAAATTAGTTTTCAACCTCTTTCTGTTTCATTAAATGAAATGTGATCTGCTTTCTTGGCAAAATACAGAAAAGCCACAGAGATCTTTGATAATCAGAACATCTGTAGATTTCTCTCTCGCCTCTTAAATACTCCTCTGTTCACTGCCTGCTCAGTTATAAATTCCAACATGCTTTTGGTGTGAACTAGTTTGGTTTTCACAGATTTTCTCCGTCAACATGCTGTGAAACTGTACAGTAACAATTCACACAATCATGTACTTGAACTAGACCTTCACAGAGACCTCCGGCCCGCTGAAAGTGTCCTTTGTTCTTCTCTGACTGCAGAGCAGAGGAACAGTAATTTGCTTAAAAGTCTCCATGTGGAAAATGTTTCTCTCTCTTCAGTCTAACCTCAGAATCGTGTTTCATGCATGAATCAGGGAGGAAAATTAGGAAAATCACCATCTGAGACCCATTTTGTGACACTGTTAAATCACTAGTTGAGTTGGGTACTTTGCTGCTCTGCTGTTTCTTTCTCAATCCTGATTTTGAAGCAGTTCTCCAGATTGCCGTGAAGCAGGAGCACCTCGCTTCTGCTAACCACTATTCATAAAATGACAGCGGCAATAAGAATTCAGAGAAAGTCTTCTTTTTTTCTTCCATTGTGCTGGCGGAAAGGAGTGCCAGCTTTTTGGGGCATGGGGGTTATTTCACAGTTATTAGTGCAGGAAGTCGAGTTTCATGACTCCAGAATGTGTTAAACTTGCATTATATTAACCAAATCACTCATGGAGGCAATTGTTTGTCTCTGAATCAGGCACTCTGACTGTAGATTGCATGTATGTGCTTACTGCTGAAAAAGTAAGCAAACATAAAAATGTCAGAGGCAAAACTTAAGAGTTATTAAAAACAAAAAAAGGGATGCTTCTTGTGTCAGAACTGAAGGTGAGGACTTTCCGGTGTCATTAAAGCAACTCCGCTTCATAAGACAAAACCATTAGGTGTCAGAGTTAGCGGCATGGCCTCTCATTACCAAGATGGCTGCTGCTTGTTCCGTGAAGGATAAGTAGCCAGAGCCAGAGCTGGATTACTGCAGAAAAACCCAATTACAGCCAAGAGCCCCTCAGAAGCAGCGAAAGATGGGGGAGTTTTATTCTCTCACTCTGAAAGTTAAGAGAACACTGTGCTCCCCTCCTCTTTCTGAGCAGCTGTCGTGACACATCGCACAGAGATGCATTTGAAAGAAACGTGCTTTTACACGTCTGCTGAGCCGCTGTGGTGGATAGGGCGACCGATGATGCTACACAAACGCAGAGACAGAGAGAATCCATTAATCATTTATTTATTAAAGGCTAACCTTTTATCAGACAGCTGCGATAAAACAAAACTACTAAAAAATAATTACGCGGTGGTCATGCACAGGGAATTTGTTATTAGATGAGGTTGCTATAACAAAATTAAGACCATTTGGGACGATGTGAGTGTCCAGCTGCATTTCAAGTCCAGACGTTCTCACTTAATAGAGTAAGGGTTCTAGAAAATGCTATGATTGATTGATGGGTGCGATCCATGAGTATATGACAATGTGCAGAGTACCTGTCGGCGGCTGAGAAGTACTGCATCGTGCGCTGTATAATTGCTTTAGGATTGATTCGTCCGTTAACCCTTCCCCAGTGAATCTGTTAGTCTATAAAATGTCAACCACAGATAGCTTCAGTCTTGAAATAGCATGTTTTTTGTCCGACCAACAGTCCATTATCTGCCACCAGGCTTGGTCAAGTTTAGGCAGCTAAACCTGCCTGATTAGCTGGCTTAGGCAAAGATGGAGGTCATGGTTACAAAAACAATGTGGTTAATAATCCAGAGATGAACAGCAGCTCACATGCTTTGAACAAATAAGAAATGCTGCTGGCTAACTTAATGCCAAGCCATTTCTCTCTGATATTAAATAAGCATATATTAAAATATATATGAATTATTAATGGATCAAAACCTCAGCTAATCTGTTGCGTCCTTTTTGGTTTCTAAACGCGGCTCAGCTTTATTACAATAACAACTTTATTCACACAGCTTTTTCCCAAAAGATGTGATGGAGAGCTTTACAGCGACGATGTTCCGCCAACAAACTCTAAAAACAAATTTCAACTTGTCAAATATTACAGTTTAGTTGCAGGTAGAGCATGTTTTACAATGACCAAAAGTCAAGTCATACTGCTGTACTGTTTTTACTCTGCTCGTTAATGATCTGAAAGAATCATCATCCGCTCACGTCTGAATTAAAGAACTACGGAGGAGGCATGGATTTATGGAGGAGAAGTCTATTAAGAAAGTTGGGACATTTTGGAAAAGATATCTAACTTCCCTTTAGATAATAAGACAATTAAATTCCTGGAGTCAGATCTGACCTGAGCTGGTCGCCCGAGGGTTAACCTGCTGTCCTCTCTGTTATTCTGCCCATTTATCGCCTCACAGCTTTAATTACCTCCTGGAAAATGTCCGCAGCTGAGAGCTGTGCTTCTTTTATTTTGGTCTTTAAATTGGTCTTAAACTCAACTCCAGGCTGCATTAAAAAGGTCTCTTAAAGTCGTCTTTGTGAAACCTGCAGACACCCTGACCCCCCCCCCCCCCCATCCCTTTCATTTAACACCAGATCCACTTTGAAATCTCCTTCCTCTGTTTCACATTTTGTCATTATTTCCCGTAATTCCAGAGGTCATTCGGTGTCTGTATTCATGGGGAGAGTATGAGTAGTCGACTGGAAGTGAGTGGATGGGAATAGACGGTGTCTGTATCAGGATCTCTATTAATTTTTTGCTGACAAGATAGTCCTGAAATAATGAGAGCAAGTGCTCCAGGTGTACGCAGACGTGCATGTACTGCATATCCAGTGTGTGTGTTACTACACGTCTTCACAATTTCCTAGTTGTTATTGCCGTGAGGCCTGAAGTGAAAACTCATGAGATCAGACTTTTCACACTCTTGTTTGGAAATTAAAACCAGGAAAAAGTTGAATCCATAATGCTGCTCATTGCTGTCAGAGTAATGGACTGGTACAAAAGTTCACTGAGGTCAGTGCATGCAGCTGTGATAACTGGTTATGTCACAGCACTATAATTTAAATAACAATTATGCTGAAAAAATAATTGTGCTAAATTTAAATGAGTAACCGAACTGTCATGTTGGTCAGCGTAGCACCATCAGCTCAGGTGCTCCGTGCTAATGCTTTAGCATCAATCAATGGTTCACTCCACCTGATCACCTCTTCATCAGCTGAAAATGGCTACATTTAGCTAATCAGGTGTGGGCAGAGCTGGGAGAGATAGAAAATATGCAGTAATGAGGCTCTCCAGGACCAGCAGCGAGTACCATAGATCGAGTTGGCTAACACTCCATCTAAAAACTACATCAAATGAAATGTTTTCATCCAAACACGAACCGAAGACAGATTACAAATACACATCTTCAGTCCTGCAAATGTTTCAGTATTTTATTCTACAAAATGCCACAGAAAAGTGTCACATGACTTATTTTGGCTGTCAGACTGTGAAGATATTTATTTTACAATAATGGAAAAGAGACAAAATCTGCAAATCTATCTAGTCTCCTCCATGTGTGGCAGATGTTTTAAACCTGCCTGGTATAATTTGATGTGCACTTTCTGGGTTCTGTTAAAATGATTTTGGCCATGTAACTGCAGCATGGCTGTAGAGAGAGAGTAATGTTGGCCTGACACTTTGGTCCGGAGTGAAATCTCTGTGTATCTTTGGGAATTACAAAATGTCTAAACGAGCTCGACATTGATCGAACATGTGATGAAACATAGATCCCTGGAGATTCCATGTGCTCCTGCACTCTCTAAATCAGTAGCTAGTATCATGTTTAAAGCGCCCTCTGATGGGTAAAATCTATAATCTACCTGGAAATATTCGGTCCACATCATCTTCCCACCTGTGTAAAAATTCAGGAAGTTTTGCATGTCCATAATTACATCTCTATAATTATGTTTTATAACTTTGATTTAATGCCATCTCTGAAATTAATAATTCTCTATAATCTACAACTGCATGATCCATTTTCATGCTGTGCTTAAAGTATGATCTCAAGCTGTATTATATCTTATTATTTGATATTGTGTTTTACATCACACTATCATTTAGTTATCTAGTTTCTGTTAAATGTGTCTAATTGTGTGAATATTTTGTATTATTGTTGTTAAGGATGCAAAACTAAGAGAGCCGTGCACGAAGAACACGATCTCCATATCTGCACCAGATGGCTGAAAAGTCTGTCACTGTTTAAAAACTCAAGTATTTTAAATGTCATTAATAACACTGGGGCGATCTGTGCAAGTTCACTCTTGAAACTACAAAACTTTATCAGAGTTAAATCAACAGGTCGGCAAAATCTCCAAAACTTGTCAAAGAACAGGATCTTCAAGTCTTTCTGTTTAAAAGTTCTCAAGGTACACAAGGACAGCTGCAAAGTGTTCAGGTGNGCCCTAGCTCAGGTGAGTGTTCAGTTTATCAGCCAAGATCTGAATTAAATAATTCATAACTGGTTTTACCTTTTTATGGGAGTGTTTTTGAATTATAGTTTATTTTTACGCAACAATCAAAGTCTTCAGATGCGTTGATGCGTTGTGTCTGTGTGTATACACACCTACAGACACACACTTGCACACCCACTCTCAGCTCTTCAGCCTGTTGGTTTATTAGAGCTAATTTCCATGCGTGGGAACAAAGCATCATCATATCACATATCACAGCGTGGACTCTTACAAAACGACACGCACATATATGCAGAAGCATTATATTCATACATACATCAGTTCTCTCCCAGCTGCTGCTATCATCAACACAGCCACAAGGAGCTCAGTTTGGAGGCCCTCTCATTTCAAGGATAGTTGTTATCTGCATGTGATCTGTACTTTAAGCATGTGCGTTCACAGCGAGCGTCTTCTCTGATTGGTGGGCTGATCGGCCACAAACACCGCCTCGGCTGCGGCAGGTGCTCTCAACGGCGTGTCATTTATTTTCCATTCAGAATGGCAGAAAAACGGACCGGTGTGAGGTGCAAAGCTATGATTAAAGGCTTTGAAGGTGTGTGTCTGCTTCTCATTTGAATCTCCAGTGCTATTCATGAAAGCCTTTGAAGCCAGGTAATAATACGGTATAATCTCGTACCGTACTTGAACGGCAGTCAGCCCGGTCTGTACTTAGAGCGAGTGCTGGCGAACAGGACATTGTCTTGCAAGATAAAGTATATAAATAAGCATTCTGCAGAAAAGCACATTGTACCAGAGAATCAGGTGGATGAGAGGGCATGATGGGTTAACAGTGACCTTTACCTCATAATGTATCCGAGCAAAAAGTCAATCTATAATTGACTGCATCATCAGCGAGCTGAAAAAGCCCACTCCTGGCTAATCTTTGTTCCACTTGCATCTGTAACTTAATGGGTTCTATCATTGTTTCTTTCATCCGTCATTCTGAAATGCTGAAACCTGTTCATAACACAGGGTTTTCTGTCCATATTCTAAGATAAATCCATATTTACTATTGCAGTGGACAAAAATTTGTAAACCTTTTCATTTTCAACAAGATAAAAAGCTCCTGGAGAGCTCTTATGAGGATTATCTGATTAAATGGACTATGACAAAATACATAGCTACAGAGGCTAGAGGGCAGCTAGGAGAGGGGCAGGAGTTGATATTACATCAGTCTCTTCATATAAACTACCTTGTTCCCTTGAATAGCTTTATTTTAAACCTCTATGTGCACCTTTGTAGTGATTCTCTTTGGTGTAGTCCACCAAATTCAGTAAAAGTACCACTCACCGAGAATGTATTATGAAATTTAAGGATGTTTTGCGGTTTAACATGTGGTGCTTTAGTCTGATAAATACATTTCATGTGATTATCGTGTCTTTCATATAATCCCGATTGTACAAGATTGTACTACATTCGACATCTGCTTGAGAAGGGAAACTCCATTTTCATATTCATGTTTGTATGGTTGGCGATCGCCCCCAAAAATCACTAGTGCTTTCTCTCTCCGTCGTCCTGTTTCCTGTCCAAACCTCATTTTTCCAACCTTGAAATTGGCTCACAAACTCTGTGCCAACATTACTTTATGCCTTACTGTTAAACAGAAGGACAAACAGTAAGGGTGCACAGTGGAGTCCATATAACCCAGATCAGACTTGGTGTGTTTAAAGATCCTCCCCCCCTCTCTCTTGGCCGAGTCCCGCTCCGTTTTTAGCCCTCCGTGTTTATTTTGGGGGAGTAAATCGGCAGAGAACATCTAGTGTCAGCACGTTTTCCTATCTCCTCCCTGTCTGCTTGATAGACCTGCAGACTAATAAAACACTGGGGGGAGTTCTGTGGGCCAAAGTCTGACGCAACAACCACACTGCTGCAAGACTCAGACAGCCGAGTAGGAGTATAATAATGTTAAAGAAAATCTTATTTGGATAATGCAGAACATTACCAAACATGACACGCTGACTGCTGAACATCTCATTCCAAAACCACAGGCATTAATCTGCTGCTGAACCAGCCTCCACTCTTCTGGTTGGGCTCACTTCTGATATTCTTCCTGATTAATTCCAGTATGACCAGTTTAAGATGGGGGCTCTTGGTTAATTGGGATCATAGACATTTATTGAAAGCTGTATTATTAAAGTAAATTAAGCTTGGGAAGAAATTCACAATGTTTGTAATTTGATGAGTTTGGCTACTGTCTATACTCTGTCCAGAATAAGACCTAATTTTTGAATTGAGAGACCTGAATATGTCGGTGTGATGTAGGACTGAGAGCGGAGTTGCAGGTCCATCACGCACAGGACGCAGCAGGCAGCCACGCTGCATCCTGGCCAATCATAGGCCTCTCTTAGCGGAAGTGACAGGCCTCGCTAGCAGGAGTCAACCTGAGCCAGTCGTTAGATGGATGTCCAGAACAATCTATCAAACACCTACGCACATACACCAGCGGTATTTTACCTGAATACACTAGTGCACACTTGTGCATAAACACAGTCACACTGTACTTTCTTGAATTATTCAAAAGTAGCTTAAGTGTTGCTGCATCATTTGTTATCAGTATAGAAACCAGTCAAAAGTAGACAAAGCTTTTCTGCAGCAGGGACGAGAGATGGGAGGAAAACGATGGAAGGATTGACGAGAGGAAAAACAGAGGGGGGAAACAAAAGGAAAAGCAAAGATGGATGATTAAACAGAGGTAAGAAAGAGAGCCGAAAATGATGATGTGGAAACAAGAGGTAACTAAATGGAGACAGGTTGTTATAGGAACGCATCTCTCTTCCTGTCTTACCTCTTTTCTGGTTGCTTTCATCATCGATTGCTTTGTTATACCTACCCCTTCTTCCTTCAAATCTTCTGTCACTCTCTGACCTCTCTGATAATAAATAGTTGCACCTGCAACCACAAACTTGAAAATGAACACACACACACAGAGGTCTGGGTGTTGATGATTTCCCATCATAAGGCCATAAAGCCTAAGTGGGTGATAAATATCGGCTGAGTGATACTTAACCCACGCCGCCTCGCTGTTTAGCCTGTTGCCATGGAGATGTACATGGTCGTACTGGGAGGGAGCGGGGGTAGAAATGGAGGAGGAGGCATACTTCTACTGGGAGGATTGCCTTCTCCCACTGCGATCCTGATTCACATTTCTACGTTTCAAGGTTTAGTCACTTACTTTACACAGCACCTGCTGCTGACATTGGAGCATCTTATAAAGTCTTTAGCAAAGGTAATAAACTTTATTTATAGAGCATTTATCAAAACAAGTACAAAGCGCTTCACAGAGACACAGAAAGAAAGATGCAGTGAAATTCCAAAGTGAAAGAAAAAATGCGTGAGGGGCAAAAACAAAAATAAGGAATGATAAACAAGAAATGAAAAACCAAAAATAATAAGGCAGCTGAAATAAAATCAAGATATGCTTTCTGATAAAGGAATGTTTGTAGAAGAGACTAAAAAGACAATGACTCGGGACACTGACAGCAAAAGTATCGTCCCTTTTGTTTTCAACCTGGACTGAGGAAGAGAAGGTCTCCTTCCCTGCCCGAAGATCTCGAACTATGCAAAGGTGCATAAGGAATTAAAAGATCTAAAATATCTGGAGCTAGGTTAGAAAGAGCTTTAAAAATAATCAATGAGATTTAAAATCAGTCCTAAAACAGTGAGCCAATGCAAAGGGATATAAACAGGTGTGATGTGATTGTACCTCTTGGTTGTTAAAAGCCTAGCAGTTGAGTTCTGCACAGTTTGTAGTCGCGTCAAGGTTTTTTGATTAAAGGAGAGGCTTTTGCAATAATCAAGGCACGAGTAGATAAAATATAACTTATTATTTTTAGCAATATTTCTAAGGTGATAAAAACCTTACAGGACAAACTTTGTGATATGTTTCTATTAAACAAGACACCAACATTTTGTGCAACAGGCTTGATATGTTGTGACAGCTGACCAGTAGATGGCAGTATTTGTTTTGTAATATGAATAACAAGGTTTTTATTAGAATTGAGCTGGAGATAATGTATCGACATCCAGTTTTCTTTTAATTAGACAGGCAGTCCTGTAGGGAGCTCAGCATTCTGAGGCCAATGGGCTAAACAGGGACGTGAAGCTGTGTTCTCTGCAGAACAATGAAAAGAAATAACATGCATGTATGACATCGCCCCTGGAGAGCATTTTAAAAGGTGCACACTGGGCTTTAGTTTGTATGTTTCAGTTAATTACACAATGAAACTTCCTTTCTTTCTTCCTTTACTGTTTCAATTTTATGTCTTGACTCCTATTTGAAAATTTGGCGTCTCTCAAAGTCTAAATTTTCTATAAACAGACATCTGAATAAAGCTTGTGCTCTTCTTTGTGCTCTACACTTATTTCATGTTGCCTTTATTTCCCCCCTCATGACTGGCTTGTTGATTGTAGTTTCATGTAGTGGTATTATGCTTTTAGTTTTATAGTTTTATAACTTTTTGACATTGTATGATGTGCTATTTGTAGTGGTATTCACAAGTCCACTGGTGGTTTGTTTTTACAGAGATCAGACCTGGAATCTGAGTCGTGACGGGTCCAAATAGGCAAACGGGGTCTGGTTGGGTCCCATTCTCTTGCTATAGGTCTTAGGTCTCTATATTAATATAAGAATGGATCCAAGTGGCCTCACGGTCTGTTTTGAATCAGTTCAAAATGTCAGACTTATTAAGACCTCTAGTATGTGGTTTACTACTACTAATATAGAGGTTCACTCACTTTTGGCCGAACCCCTCCCCCATTGCCGCTCACCAACTTTTGCTTTTGTTCCTTAACTTACTGTGGACTCTCACTGTTGTACTCAAATAAAATAGATTTCCACTTAATCAGTGTGATATTTTGTGACAGAAACATAGAAGGAGCCTCTGGGTGGAAGAAGAACTTGTGCATGGGTGTGTTGAATGTGTGACTGTAGTGGTGTGTGTGACAGAGCTGAGACTCCCAGTATAAAAGATGCATCTTGCCTCCAGAGCAGCGGAGCCACACGCTCTGTTCAGAGAATCAATCCTTCCTTTTAAAGGTCAACAATAATTGCAAAAACTGCGGAGGCATGAAGCCTTAATGAATGCTTAGAGAGCTTCATAACACATCACAGCTATTATACATCAAACCACTGCAGGCTGAGGACCTCCTTATCTGCTACTCGCTCCTACATTCACACTTTCACTTAGCAGAGGAGATGATGGTAATTTTAACATTTATCGATGCCCCCTCAGCCTCTCATTTAATTCTGTTTTTAAAGGTTCCATGAAATAGCTTGAGGTCCTAATTTGTACATGAAACATGATGTTAGGCTGAGTCTAAAGCTGTTTTAAGACAGACAGCTGGACTGTGTCCCATTCCTCATTAATTTCAGATCACATTGGGGTGGGATCGCAGAAGGCTTCTGTAAAAAGCAGAGTCATCTGCAAAAAAGTTTATCTTAGCAATGTCCTCCACCAACACATTGCATGGGCCGGTCATGTACATTAGAATACGTCGTAGCATTTAGCTTTCAGCATTTTGTTAAATCTTTACAGTGCAAGGATAAAGATGATGTAGGGAGGTAGTAGATCTGAAAATGTTTGCTAATATTAAAAATGGCGGCAGCAGCAACATATGTTTCCCCCTTTTGAAATCAATACATTTAAGTCACATGGAATAAAGTTAAGCCCAAAGTGATACTCAGCCTCACTTCTGCTGCTTCCTTCCTCCATTTTGTCTTCATCCCTACCTTCCTTCATTTTTTCCCCCTTATCTCCCCCTTATTCCACCTTCAGTCCTTCCTTTTTTTCCCCTTTCCTCGCTCTTGCTCTGTTTTGCTGCTTTCCCCTCCCTCCTTCCTCACTCTGTGTTGCTCTCTCTCTTTCTCTCACATTGAGATGGATCCTCACTCGGCCTCTCTTCCCCCTCATTAATAGGCTGGGTGTGTGATCTCCACTCAGCCATATTAGTTGAATTAACATTGCCACAAGCAGACGCAGCGATAACTCCACTGCGTCACCACGGCAACACACAACCGCACGCATTCTGATTTGCACAAACGGCCACGCACACGCTTAAAGCAATAAATTATGTGCGAGAAAATGCAAGGATGCAAATAAACAAGTTGTACTCGCACACGTCAGTCATCTATTTATGTAACTCACTCGCTCACTCACCTATTTCTGTCTACATCAATACAGAGCTCGCAGACAGCAAACACAAGCGTACGATCAAAGCAAGCGAGTGTGAGTGTGTATGCCCAAGTACATTACAGCGTGTAAGTGTATTATAAGTTTCTCTCCAGTGTCTGCCTGCACCGTCATTCAGTGCATTGTGCGCTGCTTTAAGGCAATTTTTAAGCAGCCAAGGAGGGAAATAAATAGTTTAAGTGTAACTGAAACAAGAAGTCCACCTCAGAACTAAGATGCTGGCTCTCCTGAGGTCATTCTAAATGTTCATTTAAGGACTAGTTTTGTAAAACCATGAGCAGTCGCACTGAAAACAGCCCGGCCTTTAATACAAAAGACCATATTGTTGGTGGAACATTGCTTTAGATACATGTGAGAAAAAGACAATCCAGGAAATCCAGTCTTACTGATGGATTGTTGAGTATTAAGGTTCAAAAGATGTCAAAACAATTTCAAATGGCGGAGATTAACTGCATTCTTAAATGCATTTATCCATTCAGAAGTGGATGCTTACTCTGTACTTGAGTACTTTTAGTTTAGAGACACTAAATACTTCCGTTTGGAATACTTTTCACTTTCCTCAGCTGTAAGGTCAATCTATTCTTATGTCTTTTCTCTGCTTTCTGGTTTTCCTTGCTCTTGTTTTTCTTCTGATCTAAAACCATGTCAGTCCCCAAAACAGAAGATATGAGGTTTTAACCCACCTGTAAAACACAATGAGTACTTGTACATTTTATAGCCAGTACTTGCTTACTTTTCTGGATAACTAAATGTGAGGGACTATTTTCTGATTGGGCATTGCTACCTATTTAAGTAAACAATTTTAGCACATCCTGTACGGCATAAATTCAAAAGCTGCAAATAATCAGCAACAGTATTACCTACCCAATTCAAACATGCTTATCTGCACAACAAACCACATCCTGCTTCTAGTTGCATCTCTTTCTCTGTATGCCTATGTATTTTGTAGTCATCCACTGATCTACTAATGAATCTCTCAAGGGTAGAAGTGAGGGAACATCATTTGTGTGTGTGTGAGGGCTACTGCCATATTTCTGCTAGCATCAGCAAAGCCAGTCAAAGCTAATGGACAACATCACCATGCTTAAGTGTGATTGGATAAGGGCTGAGGCAAGAGAGGGGATGTGTACTTCACTGTGTTTGTGTGTGTGATATACTCAAAGCCTGTTTGGTGCTAAAACTATCTTCAACACACACACAGACACACACACACACACACTCGCACAGAGCTTCCTCTCCTGAATCCTTAATGAACTGTGCTATGGGAGGCTGCAGACTGAGGCTGTGTTGGTATATTAAAACACTGGTACAGCATCAGAAACACGCTGCCTTCCTTCACTAATAAAAGCCGAGGATGTTGAACATTTCAAGGCCGGCAGAGACTCGAGAGCTTTGAGCGTAACAGCTGCTCTGCTGAGGAGAAATCAGAGGAACGATCCAAGTCTCAGGACTGGAAAAAAAAAAAAAACCATTGGTTCAGTGTTCGGAAGCGAGGAGAGCTGCTGGTCCCCGAGGCGTCTCACTCCAATGTCATTTCCCATTTAAACACTTCAACAATAATGTCATTGTGATGCAAGCAGTGAAGCACTCAAATGCTTTCTTTTAATTCTGGCTTTGGAGGTCTGCAACCATTGGTTATTTTTTTATTGTTGATCTGTTTGACTACTCAAGCTGATTAATTGTTTAGTGGACAGAATTTACAGTTACAAGGTAGATTTTTGTCATAATGCAATTAAGTTGGTAGTTTCCTTTATGCTACTCCCAAAGACTAAATGTTATATACAGAAATTAAACTCTTACATGGCGCAGGGCTGTGAATGAGGATTCTAAAAGCAGTTTTAATCACCCGCAGCAGAGCCCTTTGGTCCTGGGCCGTGCACATCCCATGCCAGAAATAGTGATGTTTCCAGTCAGGATGCTTTCTATTGCTCCTCTGTAAAAGCTGACAAGAACTTGCCGTGGGAATTTGTCCTTCTTAAACTTCCTTAAGAAATATAGTAATTTCTGAGCTTTCTTCACCAGAGTGCTCCACCTCAGCTCCACTGATGTAGGCAGGAGTGTGTGTCTTTATCTTCTCCTTCCTAAAATCAACAACCAGCTCGTTAGTTTTGCTGACGTTGAGCTATAGGTTTTTCTCTGTGCACCACTTACCACAAACTTATCATTAACTGTACAAAATATGCCCATCACTATTTCCTAGAGCCCATTATGTCCATAACATATAGGTTGCAATGATAAAACAGAAGAACTCAAAGCTTATCTTATTGTCTTATCTAATTTGAGAAGCTAGGTCCAGATAAAAGTTGCCATTGTTTGCTTAAGATATGATCTAAATAATAATATTTTATCTAGGTTTCAGCTAAATGGGTCATGGGTCATTTTGGAGCATTGAGTTCAGTGGTCTTGCAATGACGATACCATTTTGAGACTTAACATGTTGTCATGAAGCTAATTTATATCATTATTTTCTCTGGTTAGGGAAAAATCTAAGAAATGAGAGGTGATAGTCAGATCACCAAAGCACTTAACACTAAAAATAACTAAAAATCTTTTCCTAAACACAACATGTCTCATTGTTTTCCCATAACTTGATTACCGAGCTTTTGGCAGGAAACATACATTGAATATTAAACCTAATAATAAATATTGATAGGGCCCAGAGGCTGTGGGTCTGCTGCTGCAGATCTGAACAGCCTCCTCCTCCTTTCCCTCATTGCGAGTCGCTCTGCGTCAGTGAAACGGCCTGAAACGCTCATGTAAAAGGCTGTGTTATCACCATGACTATCTGTGTTTACAGCTGCAGGGAAGTGCTAGTGATCAGGCATGCTCGGTGCGACCCTGACGCTGAGGGGTGACCACGCTTCTCACCGCTCAGTCATCCCTCACAGCACCTCAATTAACCTCCATGCATGAAAGTAGCTTATGTATCTTCTTGAGAGGAAAGGCTGAGCACCCCAAGTGTAAGGTTATGGAAACTGAATCTGCTGTCATTATTAATGAGGAGAAGGAAGGGAGGAGAATAGAGCAAGGGAAGGAAGGAAGGGTAGAGGAAAGGAAGGGAGAAGGAATAAAGCAATGGTGGCAGGAAAGAGGAAATGAAAAGGATGGAGGACAGAAGGAATTGGAGGAGGGTGGTACAATGGGGGCTAAAGAAAGACATGAATAGAATCTCAAAGTTGTGTATTTTATATTTTCCTTCATTGATGTGAATGTCTGCCGGGAGACATTCACGATAATGACGGAGACGTTTCGTTTCTTATCTGCTCAAGAATACCGCATATCTTTTTTCAAAGAGCATTTGAAAAAAAATCCAGAATTTCCCTTTAAGTCACGGTAAAGTGTCTCGGACACAGTCTATAAAAGTGTAATCATATTGTCAGCTGAGTTAGCCATTATCCTTCAGAAGTACCAGAGTTTCTTCCATTTTTGTGTCAGTCAGTTTTTAAAATCAGTCTCCACTATTTCTAAATGGCAGGGATTCTCGTTTCATCTGACAGCCTTTAGTACAGTTTTTAATAGCAGCCACACAGACGTCTGTCAAAGGCTCGCATGGAATATGAATTTCCATTACCATTGAGAACTGTATGGTAGCAGAGCGTCCCAACCTAGGGGACGAGGCCGCATACAACACAAGGTTTGGATAGAATGTCAGTCTAAAGCAGTGCGTCTCAAACTTTTTCTGTCGCGCCCCCCTTCAAAGGCTAAAAAACGTTTGTGGTCCCCAGCTAAAGTGGATCACATTCATGCAACTTTAGGTCTGCTCAACATCCATGCACCCCCTGCACTGGTTCTCAGGTTTTTCTTTTCATAGGTATAAACAATATTTAGATATTTACGCAAGGGCTGCCATTACCGATTGATTGATTACTTACAAATCTATTTGTTTTTTATTAAACAGTTAATTAAACAGTTCTAATGTTTACCATATTAATGATTTTTCAAAACAGAATATGCAGCATTTTTGAGCAGATGTGAAATGAAAATAAGACTGTGGATTTATTTTTTCGAATGAATTTAACCAGTGTCAGAAAACATGTCCTTTAGTTTCCCAGAACCCAAAGTGATGTTTTCAGATTTACAACAGTGCAGAAGCAGCCTGTTGTCACATTTGAGACTATGTTTGGCATTTCATACCTAATGAAAGACTTAAATGGATTATTGAAATTGGCCGCCAGTAACAGTTAAAATGTTTAAACTTAAGTGATAAATGTGCAGTGTGCAAAAAAGTGAAAGTAAGAAAACACATATTGAGATGATGGTGGGAGCAGTGATGCTGATGCATAACGATGCTAACATAAAATAGTGACATTTACACACCCACCTGCTGCCAAGATTAGCATGTCGTACTCAACTTCACATTCTGGATAATTCTCTAACTAATGTAGTCATGGCTCTTTAAAGTCTTTGGCCAGAGTAAGTTTACAAACCCTGATTTACTGTCTGCGGTTGTTGAACCCGGGAGTCTGTCCAAAATCTAGTTCTCCACTCTGTCACTGCTCATCCTGACAAATATGATTGACGGGCACTCCTACAGTAAGTGATGTCTGGGATCCTGCCTAAGAGGCTGTTGGTGTCGACTAACCTACAAGATGGTGACGAATATTGTGTTTGGCCGCTGACTGAAAGTCATATTCATCCATTTTGCAGCAGGCAGGACTTCATGAATCAGAGTAGATGTTTTTTGAACAACAAAACAGGATTTTGTGTTCAACCATCATTATTTTATGCCGACTTGTTTCAAGTGAGATTCAACAAATTTCTGAAACCTACTAAAAAGACATTTTTAGGAACTGACGAGGTTGCAGGAAAATCTTTCTCCCACCCTGCACGCTCTAATGAGCATGCACCAAATGCCTAAAATTTAAATTGTTGTTAATGCTGATATAAAAGTCAACCCAGTTGGTTTGGCTCTGTTCATAAATGGAAAGGCCCTTTCCCAAGGCCGTCGTCTGAAACTCACTACAAAGCTTCTTTCTTTCTCCACTTGAATCACTTTTACAGTCTCACAGTGGACCAGATAACGCAGCTAATGGCTCTTCCAAAATCCTTATGTGACTTAATGGAAGTTCACTCTTTTGAAACTGAGAGTGAAATAGGACTTTTTGCTTTCCGACAGAAGGAAATAGACAATCACACCATTCTCACTTTAATCTAAAGGTCATTCTCTGCAATGGAGGATGAAGTAGTTTAACTTTTTTTGAAGACCACTGATACCTCTTAGAAAGGATACTATATTGAGTAATTAGCAGTTTCACACCTGAATGACTCTTAACAGGATCCTTGTATTGGAAGTGAGCACTGATTTGGACATTTTCAGAAAAGACGTCTAAATTTAATTCAAAAGTTAAAATATTCTAGACGAGTTGATTACAGAACAGTTTTCAGCTGTGTGAAGCAGGTCAAAGCTACATGTTAAATGGTAGTCATTGGAATAATAAACAGTTATAAAACCTTAATTACCAAATGTATTTAGACTGCATTGGCATAAATTGATTATAATTTGCTACCCTAAAAAAAAATTCCTACAATGCTCATGTGGTGGAGTGTGTTGGACGTTTATTGAAGGACTGTGGAGCAAGAATAGAACCTAAGGCTACGTTCAGACTGCAGGCCAAAGTGGCCCAAATCCAATTGTTTTGCCCATATGTGACTCAGATCTGATCTGTTTATGACGGTATGAACAGGCCAAGTCGCATCTTTTCCAGATCAGATTGGGCCACTTCCATATGTGGTCCAAATCCAATACAGATGGGATCTTTTTAAATGCAACCTCAGTCTGGGACACTCACATCACTATTTACCTTTTCCCAGCAACAACTGAGTTCCCACGGGACTTCAGCGCGAGACTACAGCTCGCCGTCTAAAAACACTATTTAGGTGAATTTAAACAATGGCTAAG